>JAXCGZ010010640.1:0-23756 GCA_037179515.1 Halocaridina rubra | reverse complement strand
CTATGAAAAGCGGATTGCAAACTGGTGAACACGGACACAGGTTTGTGTATCTTTTGTTCCTTTTTTTTCTAGTTTTCCCATTTTTAAGAGGTGTCGCTAAGTTTGACTAGCTAGCTCCATTCACTTCTGCTGAACATATCATTCTCTGCTATCTCTTCATCATATCTTTCTCTATGCAATTGATCCAATTCTTTCAGTCTTCCCATTTTCTTATATTCTTGAATTTCACAAATTATCGTTCTTTTTATTCACATAAATTTCGCATATCATTTCATACTTCTCTCTCTCGTACATTTGTATGATAATTATCCTGCTTTTTTCCAGCTATATTTATTTATTTTTTTAATTCCATCTCTGTATATATCATAAAATTTCTTGACATCTCTATCGTAACATTCCTCATATCTTCAAAATCTATTTTCATTTCATGCCCACAGTTCACCGGTCAAGTCTCTCCTCCATACACTATTTCTGGTCTTACTCCAGTTTTGAAGAGTAGTCACCGTGGCTCAAGAGGTAGCGTCCGCGACTTTGAGGCGTCAGGACGAGGGTTCGCGCCCCGCCACGGTCTGAGGTTAGCAAGGGCATGCACTCAGGGTAACGATGACATCTGCCAAAACAAGTCCTTCACAAGAAGGCAACCATCCTAGCCCTTGGTTGAAAAGGGAGTCCGTGACGTAAAACCGGAACAAACAAACCTCTCTAGTTTATTTCAGACGTCCATCGAAACTTCTTATTTTTCAATAATTATTTTCCTTTCAAGCACATCGTCTCACCGACCAAGATTTCTACTCCATATATTACTGTTTTCGAACTATAATTAACACACTTCCAGCGAATCTAAACAATAATCCTTTGATGTCATAGATCTCCGAACACAATTTTCCAGTTTTTTCCAGTTCGTCCTGATTATCTCTTGCTCCGGTTTTACCTTACGGACTCTCTTTTCTACCAAGGGCTAGGACGTTTGCCCTCAAGCGAAGGACTTATTTTGGCAGATGTAAACCTTACCCTGAGTGCATGCTCTTGCTAACCTCAGCCCGTGACGGGGCGCGAACCCTCGACCTGACGCCTCAGAATAGAGGACGCTACCGCTTGAGCCACGGTGACTACTTCGTCCTGACTATCTCTGCAGCTACCAAATCTTGCCCTGAGGTCAAACCTCATCCCTAGGGCCCTCTCTTTACTTGAAGGTTCGGGGTAATCGGCTTTCGAAGATGATAAAATGGACGGTAAAAGTTTTCCTTCGGTGTAGATTTTAGTACAACGGAAATCACGGCTGATAAAGTAAGTGTTGGAAGAGGATGCAGAAGAGAGAGAGAGAGAGAGAGAGAGAGAGAGAGAGAGAGAGAGAGAGAGAGAGAGAGAGAGAGAGAGAGAGAGAGAGAGAGAGAGAGAGAGTTATGGTAAAACATGCAAATAAGGGATAGCGCACTCGACAAAAGATATGAGAGAGAGAGAGAGAGAGAGAGAGAGAGAGAGAGAGAGAGAGAGAGAGAGAGAGAGAGAGAGAGAGAGAGAGAGAAAGAGAGACTTATGGTAAGACATGCAAAGAAGGGATAGCGCACTCAACAAAAGATATGAAAGAGAGAGAGAGAGAGAGAGAGAGAGAGAGAGAGAGAGAGAGAGAGAGAGAGAGAGAGAGAGAGAGAGAGAGAGAGAGAGAGAGAGAGAGAGAGACTTATGGTAAAACATTCAAAGTAGGGATAGCGCACTCAACAAAAGATATGAGAGAGAGAGAGAGAGAGAGAGAGAGAGAGAGACCTTTATGACCTAATATGCAAGAAGGCAAACACCACACTAACGAAGATAAGCAAAACTATGCTAGGACTACCAAAAGCAACAGAAAATACAAAATAAAAAAGCATTTTGCATATTAAAGTGAAAAATACCATTTTGCTGTTTTATAAATGCCAAAAATAAGTCACAGGTAAAAATGAAGCTAAAATAAATGAGTAGAATCAAGCGATTTTGAAATTAAAAACGTATTTTAGCGAAAGAGGAAATATTGGTAGGAAACTTATACTTTTTCCGGTTTTACCTCACGGACTCCCTTTTCTACCAAGGGCTTGGACAGTTACCTTCTTGCGAAGGACTTGTTTTGGCAGATGTAATCGTTACCCTGAGTGCATGCCTTTGCTAACCTCAGACCGTGACGGGGCGCGAACCCTCGACCTGACTCCTCAGAGTCGCGGACGCTGCCGCTACTATGTCATTGAATATGTTCCGGTTTTACGTCACGGACTCCCTTTTCTACCAAGGGCTAGGACGGTTGCCTTCTTGAGAAGGACTTGTTTTGGTAGATGTAATCGTTACCCTGAGTGCATGCCATTTCTAACCTCAGACCGTGACGGGGCGCGAACCCTCGAACTGAGGCCTCAGAGTCGCGGACGCTACCGCTTGAGCCACGGCGACTATATAATGTCATTGGAAATAAGAGCAATTAATAAGATTTCATAGGCGATGAATTTCTAATTAATTCACAAAACAGGGAAATAAGAGTAGGCCTCTTGCTGTGAGCTAATATAGACAGAAAGTTGTTCCGGTTTTACGTCACGGACTCCCTTTTCTACCAAGGGCTAGGACGGATGCCTTCTTGCGAAGGACTTGTATTTGGCAGATGTAATCGTTACCCTGAGCGCATGCCCTTGCTAACCTCAGACCGTAACGGGGCGCGAGTAGCTTTGTCAATAAGTAATTAGTTTTTATTCAAATTATCATAAACTACAAAATCAACCTTGCATACTATTTTCGAGGAATTAAAAGACCTGTTCTATGCCATTATGTATTTGTGGTCTTATTGTTAATATTTCTGTCTATATATATATATATATATATATATATATATATATATATATATATATATATATATATATATATATATATATATATATATATATATATATATATAAGCCAAAATCCCCATTATAGGGCGATGGAGGGTGAAAATAAAAAAAAATTCGACTCTGTGTGAAAAAAAAATTACAAAAGTGGGGCTTCCCAGTCATGTTGCACATTCACTCTACGAAAAAAAAAATTGTATTGGGGAAAAATAAAGTCTCTCGTAAATGGTGTAAAAAAACAATTTATTTTTTACGTCATATATGTTACAAATAATTTTTTTTACTATTAACGTATTATTTTTTTTTAATATTTTGGCAAACTGCAACGAAGTTATACAAATCGCTCTCGCGAATGGTTTACAAAAACATTTTTATTTTTACCTCATATAGTTTACAAATATTTTTTTTTTTACTATTGATTTATCATTTTCTGATTATTTTGACAAACTACAAAGAAGTTATACAAAAAACTCTCACTAATTGTTAAAAAAAAAAAAAAAACTTTCACACAACAATAGATCATTTACTAGTCATGTTGATTGTTGTATTTCTTTGTGTATATTTTGACATATCCTTTTTTTATACAATTACAATCCACTTGTGAATTATTTACAAAATATTTGTTCAGAAGAAATAGCTAAAGCTCTCTTGAATGATTTATTAAAAAAAAAGCACACATTTTCAGCATTTTTTTTCTCCAGACTTTAAAAAAAATAAAACACACCTCTGAATGACTTATAAAAGACTATTTTTGTTTTCTTTATCTTATTTTGTCATTTATTTTACCGGATATATAAAAAAATCCTCCATGTTTGATTTATAAAATCTTTTACTTTTTTCAAAATATTGTTTTTGTTATTGTTGTTGTTGTTGTTTTGGAGAGATACAAAAGGCTCACGCGAATAATCAATTAAAAATATTTTTATTTATTTTTTTGCTTCTGGTAAAATACAAAAAGCTTCCGTGAATGATTTATAGTAGATCCTTTTTCATTTTATTTTTCCTTTTATTTTTCCTTTTTCCTCTTTTCCTTTTTCCTTTATGGCCCCAAAGTTAAAAGCGCAGGTTTAAAGTTTTCCTTTGACCAACCCGAGCTTATCTCCGTCTGCCTCGGTATTATAATAATGGCCATGTTGTTCATGTTTATGTTTTATGCATCCCAGATCTAAACTTCGAGACCCACACACACACACACACACACACACACACACACACACACACACACACGCACAATGCATCCCATATCTAAACTTCGAAACACACACACACACACACACACACACACACACACACGTTTGACACTGTTCCACATGGGAGACTTATTAGGAAGCTGCACTCAATGGCTAGAATAGGTGGAAATGTTTTGGAATGGATAAAAACTTACTTAGAAGGAAGGGAACAGGGGGTTAGAGTAAGACACTCAGTGTCTGAATGGAGAAGAGTTAGTAGTGGAGTTCCACAGGGTTCAGTTTTAGGGCCACTTTTGTTCCTTGTATATGTAAATGGCCTACCAGAGTCTGTAAACTCATTCATGAATATGTTTGCAGATGATGCAAAGATTGTGAAGAAAGTAAAAAACGAGAACAATGGTAGAGAACTTCAGGAGGATCTAAATAATCTGCATGAGTGGTCAGAAAAGTGGCTAATGAAATTCAATACTTCAAAATGTAAGGTAATGAGAATGGGTACAAGTGCAAGAAGGCCCAAGCTTGACTACTCGGTGGCTGGAGTACAACTTCAAGAGACAGAAAATGAGAGAGACCTAGGAGTAAACATACTGGCAGATTTGTCTCCAGTAATACATATAAATGGCATAGTAAGGGCAGCATATGCATTCTTATCAAATGTAAGGGTAGCCTTCAGGCACATGGACAAAGAAATGTTCAGAAATATTTATGTAACCTATGTGAGGCCAAAACTCGAATATGCAGCCCCCTTTTGGAATCCGCACTTGAAAAAGCACATAGCTAAGCTTGAAAAAGTTCAAAGACATGCCACGAAACTGTTGCCAGAAATACGCAATCTCAGTTATGATGAGAGGCTGAGGGAATTAGACTTACCATCACTCGAAGCTAGAAGAGTAAGGGGGGATATGGTGACAGTCTTTAAATTCCTTCATGGTTATGATAGAGTGGATAGGGATCAATATTTTGATATGGCTGGCTCTAGAACTAGAGGTCATAGTTTGAAGCTTCATAAGAAAACTTCTTTGCAGGATGTAAGGAAATACTTTTTCAGTGTAAGAGTAGTTGATAATTGGAATTGGCTAAGCGAGGAGGTAGTTAATGCTATCTCAATGCATAGTTTTAAGGACAGGTATGATAAGTATCACTAAGTATAAAATGGAACCGATCAGGAGACGGGAAGATACGAGCTTTGGGCTCTTTCCCGTAAACACAATTAGGTAATCACAGTTAGGTAATCACACACAAACATCAGATTCTCTCACTTCTTCCTTCCACATTCGTAAATTCACTTTCAATTCTAAGTTTTATCAGCCCCATTCTTTCCTGAACACACACACATACACACACACACACACACACACACACACACACACACACACACACACACACACACACACACACACACACACACACACACACCATACCGTTGGACTTCCCATTACCTACAGAGAGAGAGAGTTATGCTAAAGCAAAATACAATATGCGATCCACTTTTAAAGGAAATATATGCCAGCAAATGTACAGTGTGAGTCCGGATACGGAGGAATGAGTATTGTATATACGGCACTAAGAGCATTAGATATCCGGCCACCCATTTATTCATTCAGGGCGTACTGCACCAGGCAACATATTTTGAGCTTGAATACCTGATCTTAGCCAGTCCAGCTGATTTATCAGGAAAGCTCTCCACAATGAAATTATCATTCACAATACTGGGGTTTGGGAGGGGGGTAGATTGAGGGATTCGGGGGGTGGATGGAGGGAGGGGTTGGGGATGGGGGAGAAGAAGTGCATCCCCATCTCCCTCTCTCCCTCATTACTCCCTCTTGGTTCCTTTAATATAATGAACGAACTGGAAAATTTTGGAAAACTATGCATGATTATTGGCACAGAGGGTTTACTATGCTGCCATTGGGATAGTAAAAAGGCTGCAGTTCCCTCTCGTAATGAGAGTGGCCGAGTCAAAGCACACACCTATTCACCGAATGGCCTTTCCCATTCAAATTTTTTTTGGTCAGTGCTAGCACATCCATCTTTCTCTCCACAACTGGATTCGGATTCAGTTTTACGTCACGAACTCCCTTTTCTACTAAGGGCTAGAAAGGTTGCCTTCTTACGAAGGACTTGTTTTGGCAGATGCAATATTTCTCTCCACAACTAGCAGTTAATTTCCTTCTGTTCATTCTCACTTGTTCCATAACCACCTTTGTTCAGAGACTCAAATACCAAGGTTCTGGTTTTCATTTTCCTACCAGAAGTCCATTGTATAAATTGACTTATCACAGACAGAATATATGATAATGGTATTTCCAGTGTCCCTGCTCCTCCCCATTTAGTCGACTTTTCCGAAACAGGGGGGGGGGCAAAGCTGTGTTCTTGTTCCTCACCAAGAAAAAGAGAGAAATTAGAGAGCAAGAGAGAATGAACTAAAGGACGCAGAGGATGTTTTATACATCTCTTGGAAAGGATCCACCCACCACAAAAATGCATACATACATACATACATACATACATACATACATACACGTATAAGTAAACTCTTAATCGCCATCTCTTTCTGTCTCCATCAGCAGCCATCACACTCACTACTTTGCTACTATCATCCTCATGATGGTTATTATCCCAATTAGGGGGGGAACGAGGGGGGGAGAGAATGTAAACAATAGCCTGATACTTTCCTCTCTGTTGTTGTTCTGGATGTGTATACGTGTTCAATCGGGCTATTAATAGCTTAACCTAATGGGATTAGAGCATCTATTTTGCCTGTGGATTACACATTATGCACGAGGAATGAATATCGTAGATGTGGCACAATGCGATTCGCTTTTGTTTGGACAGAGGCGATTCGAACGCATATACTCGCTGCGGTTTATGTGTCTATACAGCTAGATTTCGCTTGTATTTATTAAGGGATATTGAGGTAGGATGATTTGTATAGGGTTGTTTATTGAAGATGTTTCGTTGTTGATCGTGATGAAGATGATGATGATGGTGATGATGATGATGGTGAAACTAATATGATGACGGTAATAACGGTATCACTAGCAAAAAATAAATATGTGATTGGTTTTACGTCACGGATTCCCTTTTTTATTAAGGGCTTGGATGGTGCCTTTTTGTGAAGGATTTTTGGTTTTGGCCAGTGCGACCGTTACTCTGAGTGAATTTCCTTCCTAACCCACGACATGACGAATCAAAGTCGTGAGTGTTACCGCTCGGTCACGATGGCCACAAAATGTTAAAAAATAATAATAATAATAATAATAACTACTACTACTACTACTACTACTACTACTACTACTACTACTACAAGCATTATTATTATTATTATTATTATTATTATTATTATTATTATTATTATTAGTAGTAGTAGTAGTAGTAGTAGTAGTAGTAGTAGTAGTAGTAGTAGTAGTAGCGGCAATAGCATCAGTAGCAGTAATAGAAGAAGTGGTAGCAATAGTAGTGAGTAGTAGTAACTGTGTGTGTGTGTGTGTGTGTGTTTGTGTGTGTGTGTGCCTTCTTCTTTTTCTATATCTTCTTCTTTTTCATTATTATTTTATTATTATTATTATTATTATTATTATAATTATTATTATTATTATTATTATTATTATTATTATTATTATTGTTATTATTATTATTATTATTATTATTATTATTATTATTATTATTATTATTATTATTATTATTATCATTATTATTATATGCAAGAATGTTTGCATATATGCCTCCTCTCAAGTATATTTTTTTTCTTCTGATTCCTGACACAGAAAAACATTTATGCTAATACTACAATGTATAAGCTACCTCCCTTTAAGTAACACAGTTATTTGGTGTTATAGTGAAGTTGAGGTCCATTATTACCATCATTACTTCTATTTTTGGTAATTAGGTTAGGTTAAGTTCCGTTAAGTTAGGTTAAGTAAGATATGTCTAGGGACCATCAATTATAAATGGTAATTGATACACTGGAATGTGATTATTCTAATGATTTCCTACTTAACGTGGTCTCATTTTGTGTTGATAATTTTCATTGCGAATATTGGGGTATTTCTCCAAACCCGCTAATGTACGACTGACATGACCATCAAAATCGATCATTTCAAGTCCAAAGTCCTAAAGATAACCACATTTCATTGTCCAAATCTGTTATGGGGCTCAACTTCATAATTACAATACATATTATGAAACAATGTTGCCTACCGATTTATGTGTCTATTAATCTCCATTGACTGGAAGTGGACACAAACAGGTTGGAGCTGGGGAATTAAAACTGAATACCCTTCCTATCGCTCTTAGCAGGCTCGAAGTTGAGTCTGTCATTTCTCGAGTCTAGCATTCTACCACTAAGCTACGACGGTCCCCATATCTTAAGAAGCAATAATATCCAATGTTTCTCTAATGAAATATCGCCATAATTCCAAATGTAATATAAGAGCTAGACTTTTCGTCTGTTTTGGACAAAAAGCTTTCTGATGTATAAATGCATACAGCTCTTTAGTGTATGAATGAATACAGCTTTCTGATGTATGTTTCATGAGTATCGAAATGGAATAATTAAATGGTCTTTTATGTCATATGTCGCTATAATGCATCTTGAATAATGTTTATCTAATTAATGCGCAGTGTTGAATATGTTAATTCACTCACATTATATTAATCGTTTAATTATTATTATTATTATTATTATTATTATTATTATTATTATTATTATTATTGTTATTAATTTTATTATTATTATTATTATTATTATTATTATTATTATTATTATTATTATTATTATTATTATTGTTGTTATTATTATTATTTTTATTATTATTATTAGTAGTAGTAGTAGTAGTATTATTATAATTATTATTATTATTATAATTATTATTATTATTATAATTATTATTATTATCATTATTATTATTATTGTTATTATTATTATTATTATTTTATTATTATTATTATTATAATTATTATTAATATTGTTATTAATATTATTAATATTATTATTGTTGTTAGTAGACGAGAACAATAGAGAAATAACAAAAGAGAAAGTACGTTTGGCAATTAAAACAATGAAATCAGGTAAAGCGTCAGCGATAGAAAGGTGTCATATAGAATGCTTGTCAAGAAGTGGGGAGGCATTAGTAGAATGGATGGTTGGATTGTTTAAAGCATGTTTTAGGAATGGGAGGGTCCAAGTTGATTGGAGGAGTGCATGTGTAGTTCCATTATACAAAAGGAAAGGAGTTTAGTATGAATGTAGTAGTTTTAAAGGATTTTCTTTGTTGTGTATAGTTGGTAAGATATATGGAAGTGTTAATCGAGAGAATTAGGAAAAGTACTGAGAGATTGATTTGGGAATAAACAGTGTGGATTCAGCAGAAGAAGATGTGTGGCTCAGGTGTTTGTCCTAAGATAGGTATGTCTGTGAGAAGTTCTTAGAGAAAGATATGAACACTTTTTTGAGGTTTTGTGGACTTAGAGAAATTGCCTGACAGGGTTGACAGAGAGGCGTTGTGGAGTGTGTTGCGACTGTACAGAATATATGTAGGTTTGTTGAATGTGGTCAAGAGTTTTTACATGAATAGTAAAGCATGTGTGAGAGTCAGAAATGGTATGCGGATTGGTTGGAGGTGAATGTAAGATTGTATCAAGTTAGTGTAACGTCGTCATGGTTGTTTAATGTGTTTATGGATTGAGTGGTATTGGAAATATATGAAAGAGTATTAAACAGAGGATTGGAATTAGTGGGTGAGTATGGAAGGTTGTGGAATGTGCTGGATGTGAATGCATTGAATCATTTGGTAACTGAGTGGTTAGTGTGCAAAAGAAGAAAGTTGCGAGTGATTATTGATAAAATTAAAGTCATGAGATGTACGAGGAGTGTTAATGTCGGCAGAATGAATGTAGGAGTGAATGGGGAGTTGCTTGAAGAAATTGAGTGTTTTAAGATATCTGGGGTCGCACATGGCAAGGAATGGACGAGTGGATGCAAAGGTAAGTCGTAGAGTGAAGAAAGTGAGTAAATATCTAGGTGGGTTGAAAAGTAAGACGAGAAGTAGTTATTTAGGAATAACTGCAAAGAGAAGAATACATGAAGGTGTGATTGTGCCGACAGCATTGTATGAAGCAGAGACTTGGAATGCAAGAGAGGAATAAAAGAATAAGTTAAATGTAATGGAGATGAGGTGTTTGATAAGTATGATTGGTGTATCTAGAGTAAGAAATGAGGAGGTCAGACAGAGAACAAGTGTTGAAAGAGATCTGTTAGCTAGCTTAGATCAGAGAGTATTGAGTTGGTTTGGGCATATGGAAGGATGAGAGACGAATGAATGGCAAAGGGAGTGTGGAATGCATAGTGTTGGAGTAAGACCAAAAGGGAGGTATAGAATGTGATGGATTGATGGGGTGAACAGGGCATTAGATGCACGGGGAATGTCATTTGAGCAGGGAAGAGAGCTTGCAAGATATAGGAATGAATGAAGGAATATTGTTTATAGGTGACGTGGGCCAAAGGTATTTCTCGCAACTTCTAGCTCAGTTATCTTTGATGGATGGGTGTGAGGGGGGGGGGAGTTGTTATATGATGAAGCGGTGGGGATAAACCAGCTACGACTGTCGGGTCTTACTGTAGAACAATTTTTTCCCCCTGCCTTGTGGATGACCCAAGCAGGGTGAGTAATGTGGCATCCCTTTATCCCCAAGGAGCTAAGAGGAGTGGTTGAGGTATTTATTGATCGTGGTGAATGCCTGTTTCTTATCTCGGCCACCCCCTACAAGGGGGAATGGGGCCATGCCAATAGAGAAATAGCCTTAACGAAGATCAGGCGTTCATGGAAAGGAGAGAGAATACAGTATTAGAACGACTTAAGGCTTATTGGCAAGGGCTCTTTAAACCTAGCGATAATTTTCTATATTTTTGTTTTTATGCTTCTCTGCAAAGGAAGTTAGCGTGACCACAATGTAAAGATGGATAACCAAGTAAGGTCTATAATGCTTCACTATCAACAACACGAAATTTGCCAAAGGCTTCGAAAATTAAAACAAAACTACAGCTACGCCCGTAACGCCATTATGTCAAGTGTTAAAATGTTGCAGTTAAAGTAATGTAAAACTGTCTGTTACGTAAACGAGGAGGCGTTCTCGACAGTACATTTGATAGAAAAAAGAATTCGAATATGTAATTAAGTGTCGTCATATAGATTGGATGCATTCAAGGCTGGACCGTATGCCCTGTATGCAGATAAGCATGATATGAATACACTTCTAATTGCTCTTTAAATGAGTTAATTGCAGTGCGTGATGGTAGACCGGGAAGTTCTGGACAGTTATGTATGACAATCTCTCAGTTTTAAGTGTGTAGATTGGATGCAAATATATTTACAGTTATGTAATGGCCAGCGAGTTGTAGTTCACAGAGTAAATATAAAAAGTTATGTTTTACTGTTTGTATATTGTGAGTACATTGTAAATATATTTACATTGCTGTAATAGCCAGGTATGTATTAAAGCTACGTAATTCTGTCTATATTTTGTGTGTACACTGTAAACGTGGGTCCGTGCTAGCTCAGGGGTAGAGTGCTTGCAAGTCGGGAAGCGACTAACTCCTGCTTGATCCCACCGCGAGGCGTTAGGGAGGACACCCACCCTTAATCCCTCAGCTCCAATTTGTCTATATCCACCCCAGTTCGAATGGGGACTAAGTGTGATACATAAAATGGTACAATATCTACCCAGTAAATGTAGTTACATATCTGGATTGGCCAGCGATCTGGAGTCCACAGGGTATTTACAAATCTATTATATATATATATATATATATATATATATATATATATATATATATATATATATATATATATATATATATATATATATATATATATATATATATTATTATTATTATTTTTATTATTTTTATTATTATTATTATTATTAATAATATTTTTAGTATTTTTATTATTATTATTATTATTATTATTATTATTATTATTATTATTATTATTATTATTATTATTATTATTATTATTTTTGTTATTGTCGTTGCTGCTGTTGTTGTTGTTGTTGTTGTTGTTGTTTTTTACTTGATTTCCCCCGTCAATTACGATATGCCTCGAAGCGTTTAAGCATTGTTCATGTTCTCTAAATAAGCTAAGAGGCAGTAGCGGTAGATCTGTAGGAACAAAAAAATAAAATAAATAAATCTACTATTTTTATCCTGTTCTTTGGAATTTGTCTAGCCTTTTGTTATTCCTTAGGACTGTATGCCTTGGAATTTGTCTAGCCTTTTGTTATTCCTTTGTACTGTATGCCTTGGAATTTGTCTAGCCTTTTGTTATTCCTTTGTACTGTATACCTTGGAATTTGTCTAGCCTTTTGTTATTCCTTTGTACTATATGCCTTGGAATTTGTCTAGCCTTTTGTTATTCCTTTGTACTGTATGCCTTGGAATTTGTCTAGCCTTTTGTTATTCCTTTGTACTGTATGCCTTGGACTTTGTCTAGCCTCTTGTTATTCCTTTGTACTGTATGCCTTGGAATTTGTCTAGCCTCTTTTTATTCCTTTGTACTGTATGCCTTGGAATTTGTCTAGCCTTTTGTTATTCCTTTGTACCGTATGCCTTGGAATTTGTCTAGCCTTTTGTTATTCCTTTGTACTATATGCCTTGGAATTTGTCTAGCCTTTTGCTATTCCTTTGTACTATATGCCTAGGAATTTGTTTATCCTTTTGTTATTCCTTTTTACTGTATGCCTTGGAATTTGTCTAGCATTTTGTTATTCCTTTGTACTGTATGCCTTGGAATTTGTCTAAACTTTTGCAATAGCTTTACCAAGTTTAATTTTTTAACCGAGTATAACATGAAAAATATTTTCTATATATTCAATTAACCACCGACGCGTAAAATGAAACAAAATTTTGAAGAAGAAAAAACTAGTTTCAGTTATCATCTCGTTTCTAAACTAGAAAAGAACTAACTTAACTCGCCAAGCCTAACCTAATGTGGTAATATATATAATGTGATTTTTTCCTAAGTGAGGGTGTGAGAGTAAGCACATACCAAGTATTTTGTTACTTCACTTGAAAAAAAAAAATAACGTCAAGATAGTTTGAAAAAAGTAATACATTTTTCAGTCGAAAATATGATAAAAATAAAGGGAAAATAGTTAGAAAATAGTAATGAATTTTGTTAGTATTAACAAATAACTGAAAAGAATTGGAAGAATCTTTAAACTGAATCTTTTAATATTTCAACAGGAAGGGGAGCGTGGTAGCCTAGTAGTTAGAGCACTCGACTCAAGTGGTGAAAAACACGTGTTCGATCCCACCGTGGAGCGTAAACCAGGCTATCCAACCTTAATTCCCAGTTCTGACCTGTCTGTATCCACCCTCATTGAATGGAAATTAATAGTGACACTTAAAATGGCAAACAAGGAGTTTATTTTAACGGTTGATGAGCTTACATGTACTGGCTCTACTGTGATATACAGATTTTTATATGTCGTAATGGCTCATTTGGTTAAGGCAGCATGATTCTGTAGCTTGCGACGCGAGCTCGAGTCCCTTTTCAACAGAAATAATAACGAAAATATGAGCAAGAATATTCAAATACCCTTGCAGGAATGATTGCATATTTATATTTCTTCTTATTTGGGGGGGAAAGTTGGGGGGGTTTGGGAATTAAGGAATGGGAATGGGAAGTCGTTCTCTGGCATAAGATGTAAATTTTAGTGTGGGGAAATATCCCCTCTGGGCCTTTGGCAAGTCCTGAATTTCCTGCGAATTACTCTTGAGGGGAAACAGCCTCCTTGCTGATTTATTTTTCGTAGCTGGACAAGAAGGAAATTGTCTTTTATAATGGTTATATATATATATATATATATATATATATATATATATATATATATATATATATATATATATATATATATATATATATATATATATATATATATATATATATATATATATATATATATATATATATATATATATATATATATATATATATATATATATATAAGGGATAGTGGTATCGCAGTCGCTTAAGCACTAGACTCAGGAAGTGACATACCTGTGATTGAGTCCACCGCTGGGCGACAGGAAGGTTATCTAGAATTAATTACTCATGAGGGGAAAAAACCCTCTTGCTGATTTATTTCACGTAGCTGAACAAGAAGGAAATTTCGTCTTTTATTAAGGTGTTTTTGGGGGGATCGCGGTAGCTTAGTGGATAGAGTACTTGACTTGGGAAGTGGCAAGCCTTTGTTCGACCCTCCACAGAGCGAAATAGGAAGGGCAAACACCCTTCATTCCCAAGCTCCAATCTGTGTCTACGTCTATAATGATATATAATAGTGACACACAAATGTAAAAAAAGGAATTTATATATGTGTGTATGTGTGCATGCGTACGTGCGTGCGTGTGTGTTTGTGTGTGTGTGTGTGTGTGTGTGTGTATTTTGGTTGTTGCTCTTTTCATATCTTGGACAAATATTAACAGATTATTGTATTCTATTTCACAGGTACAGTATCACGAAATACTTGTGTATTTAGAGATGGACATTGAATAGGTAAGCGAGAGTATTAATTTTTATTTTTGTGATCCTTGTATGGTCGTTAAGATGATACTTTAATTATGTGCGTTTATATGAGTATTTATCAGTAATAGGCGATGAAATTATTATTTTTTTATTCCTACTAAGATGATGCTATATTGATTATAGTTTTATTTTTATTGAGATTATGCATTTATTTAGCTAGCTAGCCATGCAAAGTTGAATTGTGCGCATGTATATTGCATGTTCATATTCACGAGAGGAATAGCATTCTTGCGTATTCATACGAGTGTCACCTTGCTTGATATGAAGGAAATTTTGCCTTTATAAGCAGTATTTTTATTTTTTGTTTGCTAACCTTTTCTGTCTCGTTAGGTTAAGTGAATAATACGCTTTCTTCTTCTTCTTCTTCTTCTTCTTCTTCTTCTTCTTCTTCTTCTTCTTCTTCTTCTTCTTCTTCTTCTTTTTCTTCTTCTTCTTCTTCTTCTTCTTCTTCTTCTTCTTCTTCTTCTTCTTCTTCTTCTTCTTCTTCTTCTTCTTCTTCTTCTTCTTCTTTTTCTTTTTCTTTATTTCTTTATCTTTTTCTTTTTCTTCTTCTTCTTTTTCTTCTTCTTCTTCTTCTTTTTCTTCTTCTTCTTTTTCTTCTTCTTCTTCTTCTTTTTCTTCTTCTTTTTCTTCTTCTTCTTCTTCTTTTTCTTTTTCTTTTTCTTCTTTTTCTTCTTCTTCTTCTTCTTCTTCTTCTTTTTCTTTTTTTCTTCTTCTTCCTCATCATCGTCGTCGTCGTCATCATCATCATCATCATCATCATCATCTTCTTCTTTTCGTTTTTCTTTTTCTTTTCCTTTTTCTTGTATGTGCGAGACACGAAGCGTAGTCAGCTGTCTGGTCCGCCAGCCTAAACTGTTCAAAGGATAAAAAAAAAAAAGGTTGTAAGGCAATACAACTGTAGGTTATCAAGCCTTAATTCCTCAGCTCCAGTCTGTGTCCACCCCCATTGGATTGGGGATTAATAGAGACACAAAACGGTGGGGATGAACGCAGACATGTTGAAACTGGGGAATTATCATGGCAGGATGCCCTTCCAAGCGTCTCGCGGTGGGCTCGAACACGGGGTTTTCACTTCCTGAGTTGAGTGTTCCAACCACTCTGCTATACTAGGGGAAAGTCGCAGATTCATACGGCGAGCGAGGTATACTAAAGAAAGTGTCATAATTACTCTTTATATTTGAATCAATTATTGAGTAACAGCATTTTTGTATTTATAATTTGGTATGTAGTATTTACCAT
Source organism: Halocaridina rubra (assembly GCA_037179515.1). Taxonomy (NCBI): domain Eukaryota; kingdom Metazoa; phylum Arthropoda; class Malacostraca; order Decapoda; family Atyidae; genus Halocaridina; species Halocaridina rubra. Next base: position 7,892 of record JAXCGZ010010640.1, on the reverse strand, counting down.
CTCGCAAGATTAAGTGTTTACGCTTTCATATGTTAGAATGAGTTTTTTTTTAATATTATTTTTATCTTTCGCATTCGTTTGCTAACCTTCACATCTATCTATCTATCAGTTTGTCTGTCTATCTTTCAGCTGGTAACGCGCTGGCTTCGCATTCACGAGGTCGAAAGATCGGTCCCCGTCCAAGACCGAGAGTTTAAGCTGTTTACTGGCAGGAACTGCTGTGGTTGGACATCACAGTGGGGGGTTGGGGCTTGCCCTGGCTGACGAATACCCATTGTATTGAAATGGAAATAAAGGTTAAATTTAAATTTAAATTTAAATTTAAATTTAAACTCTCTCTCTCTCTCTCTCTCTCTCTCTCTCTCTCTCTATATATATATATATATATATATATATATATATATATATATATATATATATATATATATATATATATATATATATATATATCGCTATCTAGCTTTCTATCTATTTATCTATGATTCGGTTTTACGTCACGGACTCCCTTTTCTATTAAGGCACGGACGGTGATCTTTCGAAGCACTTTCGTTTGGCAATGTGATCGTTATCCTGAATGAATGCCTTTATAATCTCAGACAGTGGGGGGTCTCAAATCAACGACCTTAAAAATCATAGGCGCGTGTTTACCACCAGGCCACGGCGGCCACTCTCTCTCTCTCTCTCTCTCTCTCTCTCTCTCTCTCTCTCTCTCTCTCTCTCTCTCTCTCTCTCTCTCTCTCTCTCTGCAATATTTTTATGCAATTTTATATGCAATGTTGAATATATTAGTTTATGTATATATTCCAGCACTGACACCATCCTATATTAACCTACCGAGATCAACTACATGATCAAAGCAGGATTATGCTTGACTATACTTCCGGTGTTTCATCCTAAAAGACTTTAGAACTGAGCTAAAAATCCAATAATCCCTTCATATATATGGAACAAATACTGTGTCTGCTAAATCTAATTTCCATGTAAAACCGAAAAGACATACTTCGGTATTTGTATTACCAGTGACCCCATATCCATATTGCCTCCTCTTGTGGGGAGGAGGATAGGCTGTGGATAGAGAAAGAATGAGAGAATTATCCAGTAATTGTCCTTGCAGTACTTACTGGTCATACCAGGACATCTTCAAAATGGAATTTTATTGTCTTTTTATGAGGGGTCTTGGCAATGCAATGGCTCGAGGATTTGAAAGAGGGGAAGTTGGACGAGGAAAGTGAAATGTCAAGGGAGCTTCTGTCTCTTTTTAAAATGGATTACTAGCAATTTTTTTTCAGACCACTGTAGCTCAGAAGTAGAGAGCACAAGTTGGGAAGTGATTAATGCGGGTTTGATCCCACAACAGAGCTCTAGGAAGAGTATCCAGCCTTAATCTCCCAGCTCCTACTTGGCTGTGTTCACCCATATTTGAATGGGGACTAATTGTGACTTATAAAACTTCGCTTTTTGATTACTACTTGAACCGTAGAAAGATACCTTGTGCATAGAGGCATTCCTCGTCTTAGAACATTTAGACCTGTTCCGGTTTTACGTCACGGACTCCCATTACTATCAAGGGCTAGGACGGTTGCCTTCTTGCAAAAGACTTGTTTTGCCAGATGTAAAAGTTACACTGAGTGCATGCCCTTCCTAACCTCACATTTGGACCAGCAGTTATAAACTATCAAAAAGATATAAATGATTTTGCAAATATAACTCGTTTGTGTTGCAGCTTTTATTGCAAAAAATTACTGAATAACACCCTATCTGGACAGATGTATGCTTCAGTACAGTAAGTGTTCGACTTACGACTGCTATGACTTTTCATACGGTTATCTACACACATCTCAGTCGTAAGTCTAGGATCACACATAAAGTTACTGTTATTTTGGCGGGATTGTGATAGACATCGTTACCTACTGATATCACTACTTTGAGGTGTAAAGATATGCTAAATATGTGTGTTTGCATGTATTTGTATTGCAAGACTTACTAAAAGATACCTTCTTGTGATGTTCCGGTTTTACGTCACGGACTCCCTTTTCTACCAAGGGCTAGGACGGTTGCCTTCTTGCAAAGGACTTGTTTTGGCAGATGTAATCCTTATCCTGAGTGCATGCCCTTGCTAACCTCAGACCGTGACGGGGCGCGATCCCTCGACCTGACGCCTCAGAGTCGAGGACGCTACCGTTTGAGCCACGGTGACCTCAAAGATACCTTCTTGTGATATTAGAGTCAAAATGTCTATTGGAAATGTGCACCTTACATTCAGGATTACAATTTGTCACTAATCACACATTTTTCTCCCTGCTCTTACAGCAGATTCAACCTTTTACCGCTTTTAATTAGATATGCTGAAAAGGCTTTTACAAAATAATAAAAAAAAACTTAATGGATAAAAAAATTGCATTCGCAATTTTTTGAAGAAGCGATGTTGCAGTTCGTTCAAGTTTTTCTATATTATGAACCACTAATGTACAGCAGTAGTAGTTAGTGCACTCGACTCGTGAAGTGACACACCCACAATCGAGCCCAATGCTGGGCGTTAGGAAGGGCATTCAGCCTTAATTCCCCTGCATTAATTTGTTTGAGGCCACCCCCATATTGGGGATTAATAGTGATATAAAACGACAGACAACAATGTGTAGAGTTGGAGTCTTAATAATAATGGATTAGTTTTGTAATCATTGTTTGGATATTGTATGGGGACCGCAGTGTCCACTCGTTTGAGCGAAGTTATTATTAGCGAAATTAATATTATGTGCATTTTGAGCGATGGCTATTAAGCGATGTCAGTTTGAGCGAACCTCAAACCGGTTAGGTTAGGTTGCGTTAAAAATTAACCTTTGCTGAAATTACCGTTCGCTCAAAATGACTTCGCTCAAAATGACTTCGCTAAAAATTAACTTCGCTCAAAATGAATGGAACCGGGGAGAGCAGTAGTGGTAGAATGCTCGACTTGGGAGGTGACGGACCTGTGTATTACCTCACGGCGGAGCATTAGGAATGGCATCCAGCCTTGCTTACCCTGCTCCAACTTTTATAAAACAACTTCTTGATTCAGTAAATTTACTGCGAATTTCATTCAAAATATTAAAAAAAAATATGTAACTTCTCTTTTATTTTTCATTGTAGAAATATACATATTCTTCTCTTCATATGTTGTATTGTCATTTTCAACTCTAACTAATATATAAAGATATGTTTTGACTAAATATATGTATATTTGGTAGAAGCGGAATTATATACGCAAATGTGGCTAACCTGCTGTGTCCTGCTTAGAATTGCAGATTAGTGGAACACTCTCTCTCTCTCTCTCTCTCTCTCTCTCTCTCTCTCTCTCTCTCTCTCTCTCTCTCTCTCTCTCTCTCTCTCTCTCTCTCTCTCTCTCTCTCTCTCTATGTATATATATATATATATATTTTCTCTCTCTCATCCGCACTCACACACATGCATATTTTATCTCTCACACTAGCACACACATACACACACGCACAAACACACACATACACTGACATGCGCACTTACACACACAAACACACACTGACACACGCACTTACACACATAAACACACACGCATTACTCTCTCGCTCTCTCAATCTCAAACACGCTGACCCACACACACACACACACACACACACACACACACACACACACACACACACACACACACACACACACACACACACACACACACACTTCATCCGAGAAGCTCATATATTTTGTTATTTTATTGGAATGATATAATGTAGGTCTAAAACGATACTTGTTTTAAACTTGTAAGCAGCTGTTTTATATTGGTTTAGTTATCTATTCATGAACGATACGATATACGACCATTAATGTTCAAAGTTTCCAATATATTCACATTGACTTTACTCTGAAAACTCTTGCCCACTTACCCTGTCTGTGACCCAAGCTGAATACTGTGGAGAGATAATTTGTGTCAGTCCTCTAGCCCCAAAGAGGTAAGAGGAGTGATCGAGATATGTTGACCTCTGGTGAATTTGTGTGCTTCGACTCGGCCATCCCCTTTCAATGGAGATAGCAGTCATTGCATATATGAATATAAATGTATGACGCAAGCATTTTTATTTTTGTTCTACCAGAGTTGACCTTTTCTGTGTAACTGTAAAATCTTGTACTTGGAACAGTTACGGGACTCGTTTTAGGAGTGACAAGCCCTTGTTCGAGCCCAACATTGGGCGTTAGGAAGGGTATCCATCATTAATTCATCAGGTCCAGCCTGTCTCACCTCCTTAACTAGGATTAATAGTGACACATGAAACGGCGAACAAAAACAATAGACTTCATTGACTCGTAATTAACAACAAAGTGATGTATTTTAGAGAACAGCTGCAAATATTTATGAGCAATTTATGAAATTCTCTCTCTCTCTCTCTCTCTCTCTCTCTCTCTCTCTCTCTCTCTCTCTCTCTCTCTCTCTCTCTCTCTCTCTCTCTCTCTCTCTCTCTCTCTCTCTCTCTCTCATTCTATTATTTTTTTATTCATAAGCAATGCAACCTTGTGGATTTCTTATATAAGAAGCGAATGTTGTTTGAATTAATAAAAAAAAATACATACTAGCTTTAACTGTGGTCGAAATGTGCTTCATATCTATCTACATAAGCCATACATCCCCCTTACAATGTGGCTGGCTGATTCAGAGCAAAAAACTTGACTCTTTGTGAGAGGAAAATACAAAGGATGGATATCTCAGTCCTGTCGTTCCACCCCATTTAGTCGATTTTTGCGACATGTAAGGGAAAAAGGATGAGATACTCTTGTCCCCCCCCTTAGGGGAAGATGTTACCTGAACCTATCTAATTTATGCTTTCACAGACCCTCTAGATCCGAATCATTGATCTTAATTATCTTTTGTAAATATCACACTAATATTTATTTAAATAGAATTTTTATTTTCTTATATTTATGGAACCTCGGTAGCATAGTGGTTAGAATACTCGATTCGGAAGGTGACAGTCCCGTGATTAAGCCCACTGCGGAGCATTAGGAATGGCATCCAGCCTTAATTCTCCAGCTCCAAGCTGTCTGGGTCTACCCTCAGAATGGGGATTAATACTGACTCGCAAAAACGTCGCCTCCGTTTTATGAGTCACTATTAATCCATATCCCCAGAGGGAAGGGGTAAGAATACTTCCTCCGTGTTCCCCTGCATGTCGTAAAAGTCGACTAAATGGGGCGGAGCGAGGGGACTGGGAATCCCCTCCTCTATATTTACTTCCCACAAAAAATCAAAGTATTTTCTTTGACATAGCCACCCCCCTTATAAGGGGGAATATGGCTTTGGTATATGGATGGATATAGATTAATCCATATTATAGTAACCCATAAAACGTAACAGAATAGTAATTTATTTTTGCGTTGCATATATCCTACTGAAATTCATATTGGCTAGAAGCCTATAGTAGCGCCACTAGCTGCTTTCCATTCGTGAGCATTACAACTTCGAGAACAAGCCTGGATATTGAAATAGGAATGAACTTCCCTGGAAGTATGCCGACAAACAAAATAACATGTAAATGAGCACCTTGAACAAACAGAGAAGCGGTGCCGCGATTCCAGCGACAAAGGTGAGGCGCCCTTCAAAATGGTTCTGTGCGCACCAAAGTCTCTCTCTTGGCGCCAATACCAGAAGGTTTTAGATACTATTGGTGTTTGAAGTCATGTCTTTGAAGCTTCTGGTTATATGTACTTTTGAATAGTGACTTTGTCGTAAGAAAATATTGTAATAATGTTTTTGCGTTATTATGTTAAGCAATAAGTACCAGTTTGGATGAGGGTGGATACAGACAGGTTGGAGTTGGGGGATTAAGGAAATATGACTTACCGCCACGCGATCTGCCATTGCAATCATCTTGACCTGATCACCATATGAGAAGGTAAAAAATCATGAATAATATAAGTACTGTGTTTGCTTCTTCAAAGCAGGAAGAAATTTCGCCTGTTTGATTAACCAATCTCAATCTTGCCAGCTTTCTTTGTCAGTTACTACTTACCTAGTAGTAGTAGTAGTAGTAGTAGTAGTAGTAGTAGTAGTAGTAGTAGTAGTAGAGCAGCACAATTTCAAGTCTCTCATGTTTCTGTGTCATTAATGTTGTTCTCACACTTTCCAATTTTTTTTTCCAGTTTATTATTGCAATCCTTTTTACTAAAATTTTAGATTTGCATTGTTTCTGCATAAAAAATATTATTCCCAGTCTATTTATTTTTTCATTCCCTACATTTTCGCACACGTACTTGTTTAGGTGTGTGGCACTGGTTGCCATGCCCTGTTTTGAATGATGCCATCTCGGACCCCGAAGGTAGTTTGTTTATATTTCCTCAGAAATGAAATACTCTTACACGTTATCTGTTTCCATTGCTTGGTTCTTTCAGGGAATATTCCACTATGACATCGTTATCTCTCTCTCTCTCTCTCTCTCTCTCTCTCTCTCTCTCTCTCTCTCTCCTCCTCTCTCTCTCTCTCTCTCCTCTCTCTCTCTCTCTCTCATTGTTAGACACACAGTTTCTCTTTCTCTCACACTTATTCTCTATATCTGTCACTCACGCATATGCTCTCTCTCTCTCTCTCTCTCTCTCTCTCTCTCTCTCTCTCTCTCTCTCTCTCTCTCTCTCTCTCTCTCTCTCTCTCTCTCTCTCTCTCACTCTCTCTCTCTCACACACACACACACACACACACACACACACACACACACACACACACACACACACACACACGCATGCATATGAGATAAGTATTTTATCTCTTAGATAAAGTCTCTCTCTCTCTCAGAAGTTAATTTTCTCTCGCATGACACAATCAGGCTATTGGATGCTATTTCTTCAGTTTGTACAAGTGACTTTATCTGCCGAGATTGGAAAACAGTAAAATCAAATTTGTTTAATGCTAGCAGCAATAAAATGAAATCTAATGATAAAAGTGACAGAGGAGGTAGTGACAATAGAGTGAACATGAATGTTAAAGGTAACAATACAGTTAGATTTTATCAAAATAGAGGCCAAAATACTGGAGTCAAAAATAGTTTCTTGCGTGGTAGATATGGTGATACTGGCTCCCAGGGACGATACAGCAATACAAACACCTGGCTAAGTCATACTAACAAACAAAATAGAGAAAGAAGGGATTATGATTATAATAATTTCTTGCGTGGTAGACATGGTGATACTGGCTCCCAGGGACGATACAGCAATACCAACACTAGGATAAGTCATACTTACAAACAAAACAGAGAAAGAAGGGATTATGATTATGTGCAAAGTCAAAGATATGGATGTTATAATTGTGGTGAGTTCAATCACCGCCAATCAAATTGTAGATTTGATCATAAAGTTAAATGTAATGTATGTCATGAATATGGTCTGTCTTGAATATATTTCAAGACAGTTTATTTCTACGTACATTATGTAAGTGTTATTTTGCATATAGTTTCGTTTATTGTAACGTAAGTGCATGAATGTATACTTTTAGACTTAGCATGTATACTTATTAAGTTCTATCATGTATACACGTATATTCATATGTATAATGTGTAGTTTGTTAGGGAGGCTGGCAGTAGAAGACGTGGAGAAAGGAATGTAGGTCACTAATGGATTTTAGCCATTAACCCTTCACCTCCTTGATAATGCCTCGTTGAACAAAGAACTGTTGTAAGCAAGTCATAAGTCAACTTAGTCCTAGTACCCAGGACCCCGACAAACTAGAGGAGTTTGTGGGACTTTCTTATAAAGTTAGTTGCCGTCGTGAGATGCTACGAGGCACTCATTTATACTGTGCTGGTTGACAGTACTTATAAGTTTATTATTAGTTGCCGTTGTGAGATGCTACGAGGCACTCATTCTTACTGTGTTTGTTGACAGTGCTTATAAGTTTATAATAT
>JAXCGZ010010639.1:0-23777 GCA_037179515.1 Halocaridina rubra | reverse complement strand
ACGGTCTTTAACTCATTAACGTTTTTATTAAAAGTGCATTATTATATTTATAATTTGCTGCCCCAAACGACTCATCAGCTTGTAAAGTAACTGATGTATGCGTTGTTTGTAAGACTATTCTCCTTTTAATATAAATATATTCTATATAATGTAGGTGAAATGAAACGAGAGAGAGAGAGAGAGAGAGATCTTTAATTAACTCTTGTTCATTCAACCAAAACTACATTATTTTTTGTAAAAATAATGGTTTAATTACAAATTCGTAATAATAATGATATTAATAATAACAATAATAATAATAAAAATAATAACAATAATAATCTCCACAATCAACATCAAAGGAAAATTATTGTAAAAAATAATAATAATAATAATAATAATAATAATAATAATAATAATAATAATAATAATAATAATAATAATAATAATAAGATCTAAGGAGAATTTTTGGAATAGACATCATGAGAGTAATGCAGAGGTATATTAAAACCCAGCAGAGAGCTGGATATTCATTACACATCTTTTATAATCCCTTCACATCTGACAGGTCATTACACTCTCCATTTGTTTCTCTTTACAGCCTGATAAAGGCTGTTTTATTTTATCATTTTTTGGTCCATCCTGTTGTCACAATAATCTTAAAAAAAAAAAAAAAAATTTTTTTTGGGGGGGGGCGTTATTCGCGAATTCCGAATTTTTTACTATTATTTTCGGTGGGCGTTATTGCAATTTCGCATATAAAAAAATTGCGTATAAAAGGAACAAGGTATATATATATATATATATATATATATATATATATATATATATATATATATATATCACATACATACATACATACATACATACATACATACATACATACATACATATATATATATATACCTTGTTCGTTTTATGCGCGATTTTTTTATCCGCAAAATTGCAATAACGGCCCCAAAAAATAATAGTATAAAATTCTAATTTCGCGAATAACGCCCCCCCCCCAAAAAAAAAAAAAATCTAATAAGCGCCCGCGGACGCTTCTTCCACGAGTACAAAGAGGATTACGATAAGAAAAGATCATCATCATTATGCATTATATATACATCCACCCTACCTCTGTCATATGTCTATCTAATCGACATTTGAAGGTGTATAAGGTATTGGCATTTATTATCTTACTAGGAATACTCTACGGTATTACCAAGCCAATTTTCACCAATTTCCCTTCTGAACCTAAAGTTATCAAGCTTAAATCCATTACCTATTACGAGTTCTTGTGTGATCATGAATTTTTAAAACTTTATTAATATCACCCTTGTTAATCCCTTTAAACCAATTATACACCTCAGTCATATCCCCCCTAACTTTACGCCTCTCTAGAGAATGTAGATTTAAGTTATTTAATCTGCCATTTGGTAATTTAGGCATTGCATAATTTTTTTTTCGTTTTTTAGTCTTGCTTTGGTTATTTATAATTTTTATTTTATCTTTGTTTACATTTGCTGATAGAGGTTTGTTCTCCTGCATCCTCCTCCTCTTATACCGCATAAGTTACTTGCTCATGGCCACCATGCATGTCCCAGTGTACTGTATGACTGTTGCCCACTGCATAATAGAGTACAGTACATTAATATATGTTAATTTCTAGCTGTAAAGTGAATATGAATATCTTTTGTGTACTCTTAAAAATAGATACAGGGCTTTCTGCTTTGCTATGTAGTAATAAAATATGTTTTTTACTTATTTTATATCTTTGGCATGGTGTGTCTATGTAAAGTTTGGAACGTATCTATGCCCTTTATCATTGTTTCCTATGGAAAATGACTAGTTTTTTCACGCGATTTTCCATTTACACGACACTTCTGAGAACCTACCTAGGCGTTATTCTGAGAACTAGGTGTATATATATACAGTAGTCGCTCGCTATATCGCGGTTCACCTATTGCAAATTCAGTGCATCACAGATTTATTTGGGGATTTTTTTTTTTTTTTTTTAATGATTGTAACACCAGGACAGGCCAAAAAATGATAAAATAAACAGCCTGTATCGGGCCTGGGCTTGAAGAATACATAAAGTAAAGAGAAACAGAGATGGAGAGTATAATGACCTGTTAGATGTGAACGGATTATAAAAGATGTGTAATGAATATCCAATTCTCTGCTGGGTTTTAATATATATATATATATATATATACAGATATACCGATTATACGTCAGTTTTCAAAAATATATATGGAAAAAAAAAATAAAGTTTACATCATTATAATCAACTTTACGTCTGTCCGCTACAAATATTGGAATCATAATATCAATAGAAAACCGTTAAAAGCACATGAAGTCATGTTACTGTACAATAAATAAAAAAAGCACATAAAAACATGTTAATATACAATAAATAAGAATAAAAGCATATAAAATCTTATTAAAATATGTACAGTAGTTCCAATATCTACCGTTAAGGATCGTCACTCGTCATAATAATAATAGTAATAATAATAATTATAATAATTATAATAATAATAAAAATAATGAGAATACGAATAAGAATAAGAATATGAATACGAATAAGAATAAGAATACGAATGCTGCAGGCATTTGCATTTATCGAAAAGGACTTTCTTTGTTCGAGGATATGGATCCCAATGCTATAAATAAAAACAAAAGCACATAAAATCATGTTATTGTACAATAAATGAGAATAAAAGCATATAAATATCTTATTAAAATACGTACAGTAGTTCCAGTATCTACCGTTAGGCGTCGTCACTCGCCACAATAAAAATAGTAATGATAGTACAGTGATCCTTCGCTCTATCGGGTTTCTTCCCTCGCGAATTCACTGTATCGCGATTTTTTTTGGCAAGTTTTTTTTTTCTGTGGTATATGCAAAAATATTAAAATATTAAAAAAATAAAAAATTTTCAGTATTCATTTTTTTATTGAAAAAAAAAATTTCATTATTTAATTGATAAAAAACATTTATTTCCCAGCCTACGTATAATAAAACAGTAAGAAATAGTAAAAAAACATAAATTTGAACATGTAACTTTGCACCATAGAAAGTACGATACCGGTATCAGCGTTTCGGAAAATGCAAAGGGTCGCACCTATGTGAGCTAGCATATATTAAAATTTCCAGTAGTTTCATGATTTTATTGATAAAAAACCGTATTTCTTAGCCTAAGAATAATGAAACGGTAAAAAATAGTAAAAAACATAAGTACTAACAGTATTGCACCATGTAAAATACGATACCAGTATCAGCGTTTCGGAAAACGAATAGGGTCGCACCTACGTGAGCTAGTACATATTGATTTTCATTATTTTATTGATAAAACAAGTATTTCCTAGCCTAAGAGTAATAAAACAGTAAAAAATAGTAAAAAACATAAATTTAGATATATAACTCACAGTATTGTATCATGTGAAATACTGTCCGATAGCGTACAATGTATTGGGGTCGCACCTACGTGAGCTAGCATATATATTAAAATTTCCAGTAGTTTCATGATTTTATTGATAAAAAAAAGTATTTCTTAGCCAAAGAATAATAAAACAGTAAAAAATAGTAAAAAACATAAATACTAACAGTATTGCACCATGTAAAATATGATACCTGTATCAGCGTTTCGGACAAAGGCTTGCACCTACGTGAGATAGTTCTTGGAATGCTATTGGCTGAAAGTGAGAGATCTGTATCACGGGGTCTGATTGGCTTTTTCATTGAAGTTTGGTTCTCCCACCATCTTCCATTGTCTCGCCTCACTCGTTCAGTCTAACTCACGTGTGCGCCGTTCACGTTGTGCTTATTAATACGTTTCGCTTGTGTTTTTTTACTCGCGTATTTTAACCTTTGCAATGCCTCCCAAGCATCCCTCATCTTCTAAGGCTTCTGGTAGTGAGCCTAAGCGGCAAAGGAAGATGTTAACCATATCAGATAAGGTGAAACTCTTAGATATGTTGAAAGAAGGAAAAAGGTTTACAGATGTCGGCCGCTATTTTGGCCTCAATGAATAACAGCCGTAAAGCTGTTATTGGCTGTGGAATAATTTCCTCTGGTATCTACAAACTCATTACCACCTCATTCACGGTAAGTTTGCCTATCACGTACATATAAATTTACGTTGCATGCTGTTATTTGTAAAGTAAAGGGTGGCTAGTACAGTGGTAACGCGCTGCCCTCGCATTTGTGAGGTCGACAGATCGGTTCCCGCTCAGGACCGAGAGTTTAAGCTGTTTACTGGGAAGGTTACTTGCTGTGAATGGGCACCACCGTGGGGGGGTTGGGGCTTGCCTCGGCTGACGTTCCGAGGAGCATCTCAGATGGATATTGGCACTGAAACTCTGGCTAACTGTAACTTTAACTTTATACAGTAAACGTAAAAATAATGGTAAAATGCCTATGTACATGAGTATGTCATGTCATTACCACCTCATTCACAGTAAGTTTATCTATCACTTTCATATAAATTTACGCTTGCATGCTGTTATTTATGGAGTAAAGGGTGGTTTGTTAACAGTACAGGGAGGTTTTATATAGCTTATACAGTGTAAACGTAAAAATAAATTAAAATATCTGTGTACATATAGGATGATCCTACTCCGCGAAATTCCTGTCTCGCGCCGGGTCCCGGAACTGAACCTTTGCGATAATCGAAGGAACACTGTATTGTTATTTAGATACTGTAGTGAAAAAGACATCAAAGAAAGAAAAAATTTATAAGAATTTGTAGAAAAAGAAAAAAAATAATAAAAACTGCACAAACAATTTAGCAAAGCAAAACCAAGACTTGGGAGCCATTGCAAAAGGCATATCCTACCTAACTATACTACTACTAAAGTAAATATGTATATCTAGGCTAGCCTAGAGACAAGCTAATTCGATTTAAGTCGTTTTTCGACTTAAATCGTCTCTCCTGGAACCAATTAACGACATTAGGTGAGGTATACCTGTACCTCTGCATTACTTTCATGATGTCTATTCCAAAAATTCTCCTTAGATCTTATTATTATTATTATTATTATTATTATTATTATTATTATTATTATTATTATTATTATTATTATTATTAATTTTATTATTATTATTATTATTATTGTAGTCTCAGTGGCTAAATGGTAGCGTCCGCGACTCTGTGTTGGCAGGTCGAGGGTTTGCGCCTCGTCACGGATGGAGGTTAGTAAGGGCATACACTCAGGGTAACGATTACATTTGCCAAGACAAGTCCTTCGCAAGAAGGCAGCCGTCCTAGCCCTTAGTAGAAAAGGGAGTTCGAGACGTAAAACCGAATCGGTCATTATTATTATTATTTTTATTATTATTATTATTATTATTATTATTATTATTATTATTATTATTATTGTTGGCGACAATAGTTTTCCTTTGATGATGATTGTGGAGATTATTATTATTATTATTATTATTATTATTATTATTATTATTATTATTATTATTATTATTATTAAGGGCTCATCATTGAACGTCTGTTGGTTTATTTACTTTAATAACTTTGTACAGTACCCCTCCCTAGTTGGCTGGGACAAAGGGAGTTTGGGTGGTTGTGTAGAATAGAATGTTAGAGAGAGAGAGAGATGCATCCTTTTAAAGTTCCATCAGGAAATGAAGACAGAGAGTAAATTTAAAATGGAGAGAAGTTTGATATTAGATTTCTCTCTCTCTCTCTCTCTCTCTCTCTCTTGCTTTGTTTGGGGTTTATCTAATTTTCAAGATTATAGTATTATTAATATTTCTTGGTTCTAAGTATTATTCTATCTATCTGCACTAAATCTTAACATAAATAGTGTCAGCTGAGAGAAAAAAAACATACAGTTCATTTAAAGAAAACGTATATCATACTGTATTAATGGGAAACTTAAATGAAATATATGTATACTCTACACCCCATTTCCCTAATGATATTATATCGAAAGTTTGTTTGCTCTTTGACAGTGAGATTATTTATTTTATTTTATTAATTTATTGCACCAAGGCGTCAGACATTACATGAGTTCATATAAATAATGCTTCAAATGGATACAAAACCAAGAATTGAACATGGTCAGTGAGAGAGAGAGAGAGAGAGAGAATTAATTTTTAATTTTATTAATTTATTGCGCCAAGGCGTCAGACATTACATGAGTTCATACAAATAATGCTTCAAATGGATATAAAATCAAGAATTGAACATGGTTTACAGGGAGGTGTACATATTGATAAAACATTGCTGCATACTAACACACAACTCACAGAATGGCAGCACAGAGTACATTATATGCAAAAGTAAAGCTCAGAGAAACGCAGAATGCACAAACAGAATTATATAGCAACATACAGAAAATATATGTATAATTCAATATAATTAATGGCCACCAAAGTGAGGAAAACGAGCAAGAATAACATCAAGGTTGTCATCATTAAGTAAAAATGAGCAGATCTGTATTAAGTTCTGACCTCGTGGTAAAACATCTCTCACTGCGGGGCACTGAAGACAATAGTGGTCAAGAGTGTTAGCATTAGTTCGGTCGCATAATTTACAGGAGGTGTACTGTGGCATATCTAGAGTCTGGGAGACCTGCCATAAAGGCCGATACCCCATTCTGAGCCGAGCACTAACTACATTGTTTTTCCGCACCATTAACCCGCGTCTGCGATACTTGTAGCGACTGTGAAGGAAGTGATCATGGTGCTGTATGGACACACTGTTGGCCCTCTCCGTGTCCCTGCACTGGACCGTCATGGCAAACCCAGCTGAGTAGATGATGTTACGTAGGCATCGGAGGGAGGGCTCAGCATCCACAGCATGCCCATCCAGCATACAGGCCGCCTTGGCAAGACGATCCGCTGTGTCGTTGCCAGTCAGCCCAATGTGGGATGGAGTCCACAAAAAAGACACAACAAGAGAAGCATCCCGAGCGGCTGCGAGGCGACATAGTATATTTCCCACAGTACGGCCACAGATAGGTCTTGGCGAGGATAGGGCTTGTAGGGCCGATTGGGAGTCACAAATTATTACCCCATTCACTCGTCGTCGAACAAGGAGAGTCACGGCATCCAAGATGGCATTCAGTTCACAGTAGGTGGAGCTCGACGAGGTGGGTAGTCTACGGCCAATCCATGAATCAGCCGGCACAGGCGGCTCCATGGTGGGGGAAAACACAGCACATGCCGCCCTCCCATCTGCTTGCACAGAACCATCAACATAGACGTGGTGTGCTGCAGGGACAGACGTGGATACATCAGCGATAGTCTCCAGAGCTAACTGTCTCTGCAAGGGGGGATAGACATCCTTCGAGGTCGGTGTATATGTGACAGCGGTGAGGGGGACACGCCAGGGTGGTAAATCTGGGACAGCCGCCTGCACTGGCAGGTCGATGTCAAGGCCACGGAGAATGTCACTCACCACCCTGATAAGGTTATGACCTCCTGCTCGAAGTGGGAGCCTGGGTGCGTCTGGATCAAGGGACGTCCTCATGACAGCAGAGAAGTACGGAGCAAGAAAGGGGTAGTGAAGACACTTAACAGTAAAATAGGACACATTGGCATAAATCCTCTCCACAAGAGGGGGTAAGTTGAGCTCCAACTGCATACTCACAATACGGGTAGAGAGAGAACATCCCAAGATAAATCTCATGACTCGATTCTGGAACTTTTCAAGTGGCTCGAGAGCTGGTTTAGGAAGTTGACACAAGGCAGGAGACAGATAGTCAACCACTGACCGAAGTAGTAGGATGTAGAGGGTCCTCGCCACTGGGATGGAGACTCCTGCAGCATTGTTGGCAAGCCACTTGACAGGTGCAAAGCGGGGCTCCAGACGGTCAAGAAGGCTCTTCACAAAGGGATGAATTCGTTGACGAGCAGGTATAGCTGGGGTGATCCGGACAGGTGCACCTAAATACGTGTACTGTGTGCAGTGAGGGATGACATTACCACCCATGGCGAATGCGGGCAGTGCTCTGCAGTTGCGTGAAGTAAAAATCCTGCTTTTTTCTGGGGAGATAATAAGGCCACAGGAGGTAGCAGACACGTAAAAGTCATGGAGCATGTGCTGAAGGTCGTGAGTTGAGGTCGTGTGGATGCATATGTCGTCCGCATAGCAGGTAACTGTAGTACCGGGGATGACAGGAAGGAGGGAGAGTAGACGATGCATAAGGATATTGAATAGAAAAGGACTTAGCACACCCCCCTGAGGAGTACCCAGTTCAAACCGTTCATAGGAGCTATACGACCCTTTAAAAAGGACGCTTGATGTTCTGTTGCAGAGATATCCCCGTATCCATTTCAGTATGTTCCCCCGAACTCCAAAGTCCACCAGCTGGTCAAGAATAATTTCCTTGTTGGCTATATCGAAGGCAGATTTGAGGTCCAGGAAGGCGACCACACTGGTGGGAGAAAGACGGGTGTAGAGTTCAGCGAGGCAGTGATGTGTGCTCCGTTGTGGGAGGAAACCATAAAGACTGGGGGAGAGTTTATCCTGTAGACGGTGCATGAGCCGGGCAAGAAGGATGCGTTCAAACACTTTGCTGAAGCAGGAGGTGAGGGAGATAGGCCTAAATTTGTCGGTTCCAGGTTTTGGTAGAGGAATAATAGTGCTTCTGGTCCAGGCAGAGGGCACATGCCCCAAGCAAAAGCAAAGATTGAAGAGGCGCAGTAGGGGGTTACCAGGAACTTTCTGAAGAAGACGGAGAACTTGATATGTAAGACCATCCTCCCCAGGGGCAGTAGCCTTAATCCTAGCAAGAGCACGTCGTAGTTCATCCTCTGTGAATGGGATGTCATCCTCTTCATCCGTCTGTAGTAATGCACCCATTAGGCGGAGGTTACGAACACTGCGGTGGGTGGAGAGTGCCTCTTGAACGTTCCCGGGAAGGTTGCAAGTTTGTGACTGTGCTGACCAGGTAGTAATGAGGTCCTGAGCGTACTCAAGTGGACTGTGGTGTAGAGCACAGGTGGGTTCTTCTTGACAGCCTTCCTTATAAGATGCCACATAGTCCCAGCGCTAGTCTGATGGTTAATACTATCCGTAAATTTCTGCCAATACTCCGTGTGCACACACTTCTGCAGGGCAACTAGATCATCCCTCGCCAACTGATATTGGTGCAGGTGGTCAGGGGTGGGCTGTCTTTGAAAGGAGAGTCCAGCATCCACAGCTGTCCTTTCCGCCTGGGCAATACGCTGATCCAAAGTCCAGGAATGGGCCTCAGGGCGACGTGGAACGTGTGGTCTGAGAACATAATGCGTGTAGAAGTCATGTGTAGAATCCACCAGTGAGTTGTATAAGCTGTTTGGAGAAAGGAGATCAAAAGTGGGAAGGAGGTGAGAGATAAAGGAAATATAAGTGGGACAGTATTTGGGAGGGATAGAGATGCGGGTGCGGTGATGGGAGAGGGTAGCTGGAGTCTGAAGTATGGAGTATTTCAGGCTAAGGGCAACATGGTCAGAAAAGAGAGAAGGGATAGAAGAGCAGGAGACATTAGGTTCCACAAGGCCAGTTGTGAGAATGTGATCTACAGTACCCCCACGAGCGTGTGTGGCACCACCAGTATCCCAGCGGGTGAGGCGGGGTAGCGGCGGATGTAGTCGAGCAGAGGCTTGCCACCGTGATTGGGAGTGAGAGATGAGTCACCAAGGGCGGGGTGTCTGGCGTTAAAATCCCCCATATAGATCATTCCACTGTCTGTAGGTATTGGAAGGGCTGGTAGATTAATCACACCTGGGGCAGAGTAGACATTGCACAATCGAAGAGTACCATTCCCGACAGTGATTTCAAAGAGCTGAAAGGTCATATCAACTTGTGCAGAAGAACCAAGGAGCATGTGAGGTATGGAGGAATGAATGTAGGTAATGAGTCCTCTTCTGGTATAATGCACATATGAAACATACCCTGTGAGCATAGGAGCCTCCTCCCCTGGTGGTGCACCACCAGGAAAAGCCTCTTGTATGAAAATAACCTGTGGATGATGACGATAAACATAGGCTCTAAGTGCAGTGAGTTTAGGAGAGTGTCTAATTCCAAAGGCATTCCAAGAGATGGCATGAAATTGTATGCGACTAGCGAATCTAGAGAGAGAGAGAGAAAACATCTTTAAATAACTCTTGTTCATTCAACCAAAACTACATTATTTATTGTAAAAATAATGGTTTAATGACAAATTCGTAATAATAATAATAATAATAATAAAAATAATAATAATAATAATAATCTCCACAAATATCATCAAAGGAAAATTATTGTCGCCAATAATAATAATAATAATAATAATAATAATAATAATAATAATCATAATATCTAAGGAAAATTTTTTGAAATAGACATCATGAAAGTAATGCAGAGGTATATTAAAACCCAGCAGAGAATTGGATATTCATTGCACATCTTTTATAATCCCTTCACATCTGACAGGTCATTACACTTTCCATCTGTTTCTCTTTACTTTATGTATTATTCATGCCCAGGCCCGATAAAGGCCATTTTATTTTATAATTTTTTTACCCATCCTGGTGTCGCAATCTAAAAAAAAAAAAAAAAATTATATATATATATATATATATATATATATATATATATATATATATATATATATATATATATATATATATATATATATATATATATATATATATATATATATATTTAATATGGTGCTCGTACTTCGTGGTTTTTCACCTATCGCGGCCGATCCCAGAACCGAACCCCTGTGAAAAATGAGGGATTACTATATATATATATATATATTATATATATATATATATATATATATATATATATATATATATATATATATATATATATATATATATACATAGCAGTAATCCCTCGCTATATCGCGGTTCACCTATCGTGGATTCACTGTATTGCGGATGTTTTTTTGGAAAAAAAAAAAAAAGTAAAGATTATTGTGACACCAGGATGGGCCAAAAAATTATAAAATAAAACAGCTTTTATCAGGCTGTAAAGAGAAACAGAGATGGAGAGTGTAATGACCTGTCAGATGTGAAGGGATTATAAAAGATTTGTATTGAATATCCAGGTCTCTGCTGGGTTTTGATATACCTCTGCATTACTTTCATGATATCTATTCCAATAATTCTCCTTAGATCTTAGTATTATTATTATTATTATTATTATTATTATTATTATTATTGGCAACAATAATTTTCCTTTGATGATGATTGTGGAGATTATTATCATCATCAATACTATTATTATTATTATTATTATTATTATTATTATTATTATTATTATTATTATTATTATTAAGGGCTCATCATTTTTTGTACATCTGTTGGTTTATTTACTTTAATAACTGTGTACAGTGCCCCTCCCTAGTTGGCTGGGACAAAGAGAGTGTGGGGGGTTGGGTAGAATAGAATGTTAAAGAGAGAGAGAGAGAGAGAGAGATGATTAACTCTTGTTCATTCAACCAAGACTACTTTATTTATTGTAAAAATAATGGTTTAATTACAAATTCGTAATAATAATGATATTAATAATAATAATAATAAAAAATAATAATAATAATCTCCACAATCAACATCAAAGGAAAATTATTGTTAATAATAATAATAATAATAATAATAATAATAATAATAATAATAATAAGATCTAAGGAGAATTATTGGAATAGACATCATGAAAGTAATGCAGAGGTATATTTAAACCCAGCAGAGAGCTGGATATTCTTTACACATCTTTTATAATCCCTTCACATCTGACAGGTCATTACAAAGGTCATAATTAATAAAGTTTTAAAAATTCATGATCAAACCAGAACTCGTAATGGGTAATGGATTTAAGCTTGATAAATTTAGGTTCAGAAGGGATATTGGTGAAAATTGTCCTGGTAATACCATAGAGTAGCTGATGCATGGAACAGGATTTCTAGTAGGATAATAAATGCCAATATATATATATATATATATATATATATATATATATATATATATATATATATATATATATATATATATATATATATATATATATATATATATATATATATATATATATATATATATATATATATATATATATATATATATATATATATATATATATATATATATATATATATATATATATATATATATATATATATATATATATATATATATATATATATATATATATATATATATATATATATATATATATATATATATATATATATATATATATATATATATATATATATATATATATATATACAGTAATCCCTCGCTCTACGCGATTCATCTCTCACGAATTCACTATCGTGATTTATTTATTTATTTTTTTTTAAAGATTATTGGGACACCAGGATGGGCCAAAAAATGATAAAATAAAATGGCCTTTATCAGGCTGTAAAGAGAAACAGAGTGGAGAGTGTTATGACCTGTCAGATGTGAAGGGATTATAAAAGATGTGTATTGAACCTCCAGCTCTCTGCTGGGTTTTAATATACCTATGCATTACTTTCTTGATGTCTATTCCAATAATTCTCCTTAGATCTTATTATTATTATTATTATTATTATTATTATTATTATTATTATTATTATTATTATTATAATTATTATTATTATTGGCAACAATAATTTTCCTTTGATGATGATTGTGGAGATTATTAACATTATTATTATTATTATTATTATTATTATTATTATTATTATTATTATTGTTATTATTATTATTATTAAGGGCTCATCATTGTACATTTTTTTTTTTTTTTTTTTTTTTTTATTGTGACACCAGGACAGGCCAAAAGAAAATTATAAAATAAAACAGCCCTCATCAGGCCTGGGCACGAAGAATACATAAAGTAAAGAGAAACAGAGATGGAGAGTGTAATGACTTGTCAGATGTGAAGGAATTAATAAAAGATGAGTGATGAATATCCAAGAATATTCAGTGTAGCTGTAGGCATAGAAAAAGAACCGTAACTGAAGGAAGACTTAACATCGAACTGTCCTAGACAGACCTATTTAAGTTCAAAAAACCTTCAGCTGTAGTATCGCAACGGGCGGCTGGTGCCATTAGCCAACCTACTACAGTTTATAAGAAAATATGCTATAAAATTAAAGATGCATCAATATTGTAATCAAATATGCAAGTAGTTTTTCTATACCAATAACAGGTAAAGTGTAGAGCATCTCTTTAGACTAATATTTTTAGAAAAGGTGTGCAGTGTATAATAATGAACTTATAAACTTTTGCTTGGGAAATATATTATCTCAGGTACTAAAACTCAAACCAGCAAACAAGTAAACGGGTATCTGTATGCGAGTGGTTTTAAAACAAGTGAGAATAGAAGGAAGGAGATTGGTAGCATGACTGTAACAAAAAAAGGCAGATGTGTATGCAGTGAGTGAAACTAATTTGAAAGTAAGGTAAGGAGCAATTTGGAAGTGTGGTAAATAGGGTATCTGAAGTATAAAGAGGACAAGGAGAAAGAGTGGCCTTGTTGGAGAGTGAAGAGATGTGATTACCTAATTGTGCTTACGGGAAAGAGCCCAAAGCTCGTATCTTCCCGTCTCCTCATCGGTACCATTTTATACTTAGTGATACTTATCATACCTGTCCTTAAAACTATGGATTGAGATAGCATTAACTACCTCCTCGCTTAGCGAATTCCAATTATCAACTACTCTTACACTGAAAAAGTATTTCCTGTTGGTTTATTTACTTTAATAACTGTGTACAGTGCCCCTCCCTAGTTGGCTGGGACAAAGAGAGTGTGGGGAGTTGAGTAGAATAGAATGTTATTAAGTACAGACTCGTAATAATAATGATAATAATAATAATAATAATAATAATAATAATAATAATAATAATATCCACAATCATCATCAAAGGAAAATAATTGTTTAAAATAATAATAATAATGATAATAATAATAATAATAATAATAATAATAATAATAATAATAATAATAATAATAATGATAATAATAATAATAATAATAACAATAATAATAATAATAATAATAATAATAATAATAATAATAATAATAATAATAAGATCTAAGGATAATTTTTGGAATAGACATCATGAGAGTAATGCAGAGGTATATTAAAACCGAGCAGAGAGCTGGATATTCATTGCACATCTTTTTTAATGCCTTCACATCTGACAGGTCATTACACTCTCCATCTGTTTTTCTTTACAGCCTGATAAAGGCTGTTTTATTTTATAATTTTTTGGTCTGTCTATCTTGGTGTCACAATAATCTTAAAAAAAAAAAAAAAAAAAAAAAAAAAAAAAAAAAAAAAAAAAAAATTAAGGTGTACCTACTTTGCGAAAATTCACCTATCGCGACGGGTCCCGGAACCTAACCCTCACGATAAACGAGGGATCACTGTATATATATATATATATATATATATATATATATATATATATATATATATATATATATATATATATATATATATATATATATATATATATATATATACACACAGTGTTCCCCCGGTTATTCGCGTTTCTTGGTTCGCGTTCCCACTGTATCGTTTTTTTTTTTATAAATTATTATTTTATTTTATGTGTATATGCAAAAATATTAAAATATTAAACAAAAAAAAACCTCAGTATTTAAATTTTTTTTATTGAAAAAAAACCATATTTCATTATCTAATTGATAAAAATAATTTATTTCCCAGCCTACGAATAATAAAACAGTAAAAAATAGTAAAAAACATAAATTTAGATTGATAGATACGTTTATTGACCACCCCTTTTGAAAAGTACAGTATAATCTTTACAAAAGGAATATTAGGTCCAAATTACAATGAATAAATACAATAGATTTTGTACAATCATCAAATAAGTAAATGAATTTTAAATTAATATACATTGTACTAATAACTGAATGATATACGTACTTACAGTATAACTCACATTATTGCATCGTGCAAAATAGTGTTCGATAGCGTACAATGTATTGGGGTTGCAGCTACGTGAGCTAGCATATATATTTATATTTCCAGTAGTTTCATGATTTTATTGATAAAAAAATTTATTTATTAGCCTAAGAATGATAAAACAGTAAAAAATAGTAAAAACATAAATACTAACAGTATTGCAACATGTAAAATACGATACCGCTATCAGCGTTCCAGACAAAGACTCGTTCAGTCTAACTCACGTGTGTGCTGTTCACGTTGTGCGTATTAAACGTTTTGCTTGTGTTCGATAGCGTACAATGTATTGGGGTCGCAGCTACGTGAGCTATCATATATATTTATATTCCCAGTAGTTTCATGATTTTATTGATAAAAAAGCGTATTTCCTAGCCTAAGAATAATAAGAGTAAAAAATAGTAAAAATCATAAATACTAACAGTATTACAACATGTAAAATACGATACCGCTATCAGCGTTTCGGACAAAGGCTTCCACCATCTTCCATTGTCTCGCCTCACTCGTGTGCGCCATTTACGTTGTGCTTATTATTATTAATATGTTTTGCTTGTGATATTTTTACTCGCATATTTTAACCTTTGCAATGCCTCCCAAGCATCCTTTATCTTTTAAGGCTTCTTGTAGTGAGCCTAAGCGGCAAAGGAAAATGTTAACCATTGTAGATAAAGTGAAACTCTTAGATATGTTGAAAGAAGGAAAAAAGTTTGTGGATGTCTTCCGCTAGTTTACGTAAACGTAAAAATTATTGTAAAATACTGTACCTATGTATGTCAAGTCATCATCACCTCATTCACGGTAAGTTTTCCTATCACTTTCATAAAAAATTACGTTGTTTGCTGTTATTTATAATGCAAAGGGTGTTTCTTTAACAGTACATGCAGGGTTTATACAGTGTAAGTGTAAAAATATTAAAATATCTATGTACATATAGGCTTATCCTACTCCGCGGATTTCCTGGTTCGCGGCGGGTCCCGGAACCGAACTACCGCGGTATGGGGGGAACACTGTATATATATATATAAATATATAATATTTGGATTGCTCCTCTTTTGATAGTCTCATGTTCTGTCTAGGAACTCGGCTTCCATTGCTTTGTAAAATTTTTAATTTTCCATTTTATCTCAATTTATGTAAAATATTTTGTATATCTGGTAGCTAAGAGTGATGGAGTACATAAGCTGTGGAAGCAGCAGGCTGCAGCCAGTACCCATCAGTGCTCTAAGAGGAGAAGAGATAGCCTGCCCTCAATGACATAGCTATTCAGAGTATTCTATAAATGAACATATGTCAACTCAGAGTAATGAAAGTAAATGTTTTATATCCTCAGTTTTTTGCTAAAACTTTGCAATTTATGTGTACTGATTATTAAAGTCAAAATTTGGGTGATGTAAAATCCTGTTTTTGAATTATTTATCATTAGCATTTCAACAAGGATGAAATTATTGGTATTTGCTTGGTTAATAATGGGTAAAAGTATCGATGTATTCTTATAAAAATTAATTTTATATTAGTCATTTCAGATTTGCAACTTATTTTGCATATTTCCATTTACTGGTATTGTTTCTTTAACCAAATTTAATGAAACTTATTGGGTTGTCACTTAAACATCAACAACACAACATATAAGAAAATCTATCAAATGGAGTGAATGTGAAAATATTGTCAACCAAGTGCCTCAAAAACTGAATAATTTGGTTGGAGCATGCCATTGTACTGACTTTTAAGTTGATAGGAATTTTTTAACTAGAGTTCATATTCAAGATTTTTGAAATTTTTGTTTTGCCATTTTAGACTTATCTCTGTAAGAGAATATTGCATATGAATCAAGTTTTTATTAATTTATATATTATCTTTTGACGCAGATCTGACTGAAAAACATATAAAGTCACGATTAAATCAGTTTCTTACTGGCACGAGTGATCGCTTCACATTTTTAAGACAATTGAATGACTGCTGGACCCACCACTGTCAACAAATGAAAATGGTTTGTAACATCTTTTTGGCCCTAGACAGAGGCTATGTGCTTCAGAATGCTCAGGTTTCTTCAATATGGTGAGTTTTAAAGAGAAAATATTTTTAAATAGTTTGAATTTTTTATTTTTGTATTATTATGTAACGTTAAATTGATAGTTCAAAATATCCTCTTTTACAGTTTGCACAGTGCTCTCTTTTGAATAAAATACTTAGTGTACTAAGGTATCCTCTGAAAATATGATCACATACAAGCTGCTTTTGAAAACAGTATCAAAATACTGCACATATATGAGGTTATCGACACCGTAGTAATTCACTGTTATTGTATATGCTGTATATAATAAATATATTGAAAATAATATGAATTTCTTGCAACTTTTATATTTTATTTGAACAACACTTACGTATGAATTTCTGAGGTGTTAATTTAGGTTTCTTTTCTATTATCTCAGGGATATGGGTTTAGAATTATTTCGACAGCACATTCTAGAAGAAGTTGTTGTTGAAAACCGTTGTGTTGATGGCCTTCTGATGATGATTGAAAAAGAGCGATCAGGTGAAACCATCGATAGATCACTTGTGAAATCTCTCCTTAGAATGTTGTCTTCACTTCAGATATATCACAAAGTGTTTGAAAATAAGTAAGTTTCTGTTTTCTTCAATTACTCCTATATCTTTATATATTCATTTAACATCTCCCCAAAGAATGATATATTTTGCACTTTACTTTTGCAGTCACATTTTTTATTTTACATACCTGACGGTCCTGTAGGGGTTGTATTACTTTATCCTGACAGTCATAAGGAAGGCTTCTTTCAAGACCTGCTCTTCTCTAACTCAAGAGAAAGATACTCAGTGTAGTATCTAGAACGAGCACCAATATATTCCTTAGCAGAGTCAACTTCTTGGATGTGTGATAACCCATCTTGAATATAGGGGGCTTGTATCTATCCCTTTTTATGATTACAATTTGATATTCTGTTTTCATCATTCTTGATCCATCTTTGCTTCTCTGAGTGTTTTTTAATCCTTGAGATACTGATAGTATGAAGTGTGAAAGAAATTTTTGGTTCAATTATTATTATCAAGTAGAAAATATGAAGATATTTGAAATCCTTATTGTGCAATCTTTTGTTATGCAGTTTTGGGGTTTTAAGCTATTATGCTTTTTTTGTGTGTGCGTGTGACACGGTTGCTTTCATGAAAATTGCCCTCATCAGACCTGAGCATCAAGAAAGCATTAAAACGAAGAAAAGTAAAAGTTTAAGGACAAGGCAGAAATATGGGAATGATACACAATAGGAAAAGGACAGGCTAAAAGAATAATCGAAGTATTGAGGTTCTAGAGATTTGTCAGGATTAAACCCTGAGATGATGATAGATGTGCTTTTTTAAGGAAGTTAGATTATAAGAATTAGGAAAGACAGGAGGAGGAAGAGAGTTCCAAAGCCTGGAGGTGGATGGGAAGAAGCAGTCACTGCACTGACCAATCCACGAGATACAACTCTCCACGCAGTACCTGTGAGATGAAGCCACTTGGCGAGTGTTATGCAGCCCCAGCAGTGGGGGAGGGATGCAACTTGCCAACTCATCAGAACAGCAACGTAAGTAGTAATGGTAGTAGTGATAGAAAAGAGACGGGGCTGATTTTTGGTGAAGAGAAAGAGAATCCAGATTAAAATTAAGAGAATGGACATTGATGAATCTGATTGCTTCAGATTCAACCCTCTCAGATGTGTGAGCAGTATTCTAAGCAGGGAAGGATAAAAGTAATGACAAAAACGAAAAAGAATCCAATTTTTTTTATGCAGATTTAGAAATTTGGAATATATGACTCCTCCAAGACAAGATAAAGGCTATCTGGATGCTTAATATGTGTTTAGAATTAAAAGAGAATAAATTCCTTAGTTTCAAAGACAATAAGGCTATCAGAAGGAGAATATTATGAGATAGCCAGAAACTGTATTGGAAGCATTAAATTTAACTAAATATTGGTTGCCCCACTCACATGCCCTATGCAAGACAGAATTGAGAGTAGAAGAAAGTGATATGAGGCTTAATGCGAGTAGCAGATGAAGGTTGTGAAGAAAAGGCAGAGGAAAAATGTAGGATAGAATCGTTGGCAAAGGCATGTATAAAAGAGGAGTATGGTGACTGAAGAAGATCATTGTTGAAGGAACAGAGTAGGTGAAGGAACAAAGCCCTGTGGAACGCCACTGGTAACGTATTGAGCAAGATGTTGTGAAGCCATCAACCACATATAATACGATCAGAAAGTAAACTGGAAATCTGCGAAGAGAGAGAAACGGTAAAGCCATAAGCAGGGTTTGGCCAATAGAGCCTTGTGCCAGACTGTCAAAAGCCTAAGAGATATCAAGGGTGATGACAAAGTATTCCCCATAGTTCCTCAAAGAAGATGACCATACATGAGTAAGATAGTACAGGAGGTCACCAGTGGATCTTGCCTTGCAGAAGCCATGCTGATGCTTGGAAATAAGAGTGAAATTCAAGATGTTTTAAGAAGTGACAATTGAGCAAAGTTTTGAATACTTTAGCGATAGCAGAGGTTATAGCAATAGGTTGGTAGTTGGAATGAATAGAGCGGTCACTCTTCTTACTCACAGGTTAAACTAGAGCATGCTTCCAAGATGAAAGATAGATACAGGTTGAGAGAATGAGGCAAAAAAGATGGCAAAGCACTTGAGCCAGTTTTTCTGCAGACTCCTTAAGGGACCTTGCAGGGATACCATCAAGTCCGTATGCCTTGTTCGTCTTCAGTGAGTGAAGAATCATATGGACTTTACTTGAAGATAGAATAATGGAGGGCATGGGGCTTCAGAGGGGTAAAGTATGAGGAACAGGTGTCCTAGTATTGCTTATGTAAGAGTTGGCAGAAAAATGAGAACCTACGAGAATGGCTTTTTCAGTGGGAAAGCAAGCTATAGGGGGAAGGAAGAAGCGTCACCCACTTGTTCTTGTGTTCATTCGCTGATGTTAAGCTGTTTGACCCAAAGTTGGATATGAAGCCTGAAGTTATCCTGTTATCCAGAAGCAAGCCAACAACAGTAGTAAAGGTAAGCAAGACCGTGTAGTGTAGTTTTACTATTTTTATTTCTTAGAATAAGAACTTAGATTATTTTTCTATGTTTTAGAGTATTTCATTTTAGCATCAGTGTTGATCTAAGTTCGAAATATAGTTGTGTTCCGACTTAAGTCGAAATCTGTGTTGAGCCAGCTCTCAGGAACAGAACCCTGACGTTAAGTGTGGACCCCCTGAATATATATATATATATATATATATATATATATATATATATATATATATATATATATATATATATATATATAGAGAGAGAGAGAGAGAGAGAGAGAGAGATATGAAAATTTTTTTGTGCTACCGTCAGTTCTGTTTCACGAAAGTAACCAAATAAAAATAATAATAATATAAATTATAATAATAATAATAATAGTAATAATAATAATAATAATAATTCTAATAATAATATGTACATCATGTGAGAGAGAGAGAGAGAGAGAGAGAGAGAGAGAGAGAAATAAGTAGTTCTTTGTGCTACCTTTAGTTTATTTTAATACAACAGCAACAATAATAATTATAATTATAATAATAATAATGATAATAATGATAATTATAAGAGTATTAATGATAATAATGATAATAATAATAATAATAATAGTGATAATTATAAAAGTATTAATGATGCGTATGATATGTGTGTATGTGTGAGAGAGAGAGAAAGAAAGAACGAGAAATGAAAATTTTTTTGTGCTACAGTCAATTCAGTGTCTCACAACAGCAATAATGATAATAATAATATAATGATAGTACACAATGCTTTTCACTGAAAAACTGTTAAAAAAAAGAAATAATTAAAAATGCCCCTCAAGTATTTGTGAAAAGATAAGCACATCTGTTAAGCCAATATTTAATTAACTGGAAAATCATCTTCTTCGTCTACATCTTTTCCCACTTTTATGTGGGGTCGATGTCTCTGGCCAGTGATCTCCATATTTTCCTGTCCCATACCTCAGCACCCAACAAACCTTTTACATCTCAGGTTGTCATTGATGCAATCTATCCTCCTACGCTTTGGTCTCCCCCTCCCTCTCCTACCCTGTATATCCATTTCCATCACCCTCCTCCCAACATACTGTTCATTCCTTCTAACGACATGACCATACCCTCTTAGTCTACTTTCTTTTATCTTATCTGATATTTCTCTAACTTTTGAGGTACCTCTAATTACCTCATTTCTTATCTTATTGCTTCTTGTCACTCCACACATTCATCTCAACATCCTCATCTCTGCCACATCCAGTATTTTCTCTTGTGTCTTCTTTATTGCCCATTTCTCTAACTTTTGAGGTACCTCTACTACCTCGTTTCTGATCTTATCGCTTCTTGTCACTCCACACATCCATCTCAACATCCTCATCTCTGCCACATCCAGTTTTTTCTCTTGTGTCTTCTTTATTGCCCATGCCTCTGCTCCATACATCATCGCAGGTCTCACAACTGTCTTATGCACTTTACCCCTCAACTTAATCCCTATTCTCCTGTCGCACAGAACCCCAGACACTTTCTTCCAGTTCTTCCATCCTGCTTGTATTCTGAGGGTTATTTCTGACTCTAGGTCACCTTTCTCTGCTACTGTTGATCCCAAATACTTAAACTTTTCAACTCTTTTCAACACCTCCCCCTGCAAATTGACCCCCTATCCTAATCATCTCTCAACCTCAAGTACTCTGTCTTCTTCCTGCTGATTCTCAGTCCTCTATCCTCCATCACTCTTCTCCACTCCTCAAGCTTTTCCTTCACTACCTCTTGTCTGTTGCTACACAGTACGATGTCATCTGCAAAAAGCATACACGATGGTGGCTGATCTCTAATACCCTGGGTTACTACATCCCTGACCAGATCAAATATATATGGGCTCAAAGCAGACCCTTGATGCAGACCAACATTTACTGTGAGACTTTTTGTCAAGCCCACACTGCTCTTAACATTTGCCTCTGCCCTCACATACATGTCTTGGATGATGCTTACATATTTCTCGGGGACTCCCTTTTCTCTAATACACCTCCCCACATTTTGACCTGGTACTCGATCATATGCCTTTTCCAGGTCAATAAAGACCATATGCAGTCCTTTCTGTTTCTCCCCATGCTTTTCCATCATTTGTCTCAAGGCATATATGGCTTCCACTTTCCCTCTTCCAGGCATGAAGCCAAACTGTTCATCCCCAATTGTCGTTTCCTCTCTGAGTCTCCTCTCTATGATCTTCTCCCATATCTTCATAGTATGGCTTAACAACTTTATACTTCTATAGTTTCCTGAATGTTGTCCCTTCCCTTTATAGATTGGGATGATTAAGCTTCCTCTCCACTCCTCTGGCATCTTTTTCTGACTAAAGATCTTTTGCATTAAGTCCCACAAGATATCTATGCCTTCCTCTTCAAGACTGCTGCCTTTCCATTTTTCATTTTCCTTACTGCCCGCTCTACCTCTCTTCTAGTCACTGCTGTTGTAACTGCTTCATTTGGAAGTCCATCTTCAAATACTGCTCTTGGGTTCTCTTCATTCAGTAATCCTTCAAAATAAGTTTCCCATCTGCTTTTCATTTCATCTTGTTCTGCTAGAACTACTCCATGGTTATCCTTTATTTGTCTTACTTGGGTCAACTCCTTGGATGCAGCATCTTGGCCTTGGCAATTTGCAATATTATCTTCTCTCCTTCTGGTGTTTCCAGCTCTTCATAGACTTCATTCAATGTCTCTGCCTTTGCTTTTGCTACAGCTCTCCTTGCCTCCTTCGTTGCCTGCTTGTACTCTTCTTTATCCTGCTCCAGGCCTGATAAATCTGCCTTTTTCTTTGCTTCTTTCTTGTTCCTCACCTAGTCTTGCACTTCCTCATTCCACCACCATGACTCTTTATCATTTGGGGGTTTCCTTCCTGATGACTTTCCAAGTACCTCCTCACCAACCCTCAAAATCACCCTACTATTCTCTGTCCACCATTCTTGTACATCTTCATGCAACCATATCGCTTCCAACACTCTTCCCTTAGACATAGCTCCCAGCTCTGCATCTTTCAATCTCCACCACTTTAGCTTTGGATCCATCCTTGGCTTCTTACTTTTCCTACATTTCCTGAGCCTGCAATCAATTATGACTATCCTATGTTGCACTGGTAAACTCTCCCCATTTATTACTTTACAGTTGCTAATCTCCTTCAGATGGTCTCTCCTACACAACAATAAATCTATCTGGCTCTCCCTCCCACTACCACTGTATGTAATCAATCTGTTTTCCTTTTTCTCAGAGAATGTGTTGACCAATGCTAGATCAAATGCCACTGCAAAATCAATCACCCTCTCCCCCCCTCTTCTTGCC
Organism: Halocaridina rubra; assembly: GCA_037179515.1. Classification (NCBI taxonomy): domain Eukaryota; kingdom Metazoa; phylum Arthropoda; class Malacostraca; order Decapoda; family Atyidae; genus Halocaridina; species Halocaridina rubra. The sequence goes on along the minus strand of JAXCGZ010010639.1, from coordinate 509 downwards.
CACCCCCCAGCCCCCATGAACTCTACCTATTCCAACCCTCCCAATTCCCAAGTGGCCATTTAGATCTCCTCCCAAAATTACCCTCTCCCTTGTAGGAATTGTTCTAAGCTCCTGGTCTATCTCCTCCCAAAATACATCCTTCTCCTTTGCTGTACAACCAGTTTGTGGGGCATAGGCACATACCACATTGACTACCATTCCTCCCAGTCCCAGCTTTAAACTCTTAATTCTGTCACTCTCTCTATTCACACCAAGTAAGCTTTCCTTCAGGTCCTTGGATAGTATTATTCCTACACCATTCCTCCCTTCTTCATTTCCTCCACTATAGAACAATTTGCAACCCTCACCCAGTTCCCTCGCCTTATTTCCTTTCCACCTGGTCTCCTGCACACACAGCACTCCATTTCTCCTCCTCTCCATCAGGTCCACCAATTTTCGATCCTTCCCAGTCATCGTCCCCACATTAAGAGTTCCCACCTGCATCACCTCATCTGACACTCTCCTTCGAA
>JAXCGZ010010638.1:22500-23808 GCA_037179515.1 Halocaridina rubra | reverse complement strand
TAATTTAATTTGGAAAAGTCAATAAATTTTCCTAATACTGCATAATTAATAACTCATATACATTGTAGCTTAAATCAAGCCCTTTTAAGATTTTAGTGGTTTTATAGTCGGTGCACAGGTCTCTGAGTTCTATGATAACTTCATGCTGCATCATAAATACAAACAAGCTCAATTTAATTTCCATACCATTAATAATATTAATTAAATTCTTAACATTGTCAGTCAAATAAGTAGCAAAATAAAACAAATTATAATTTAACAGAGAATCTTTAACATCTGCAATGTCTTAGATGTAAGTAATCTACTTATCAAAATAACTAAGATTTAGTGTCATTACAAGAAGCTCAAATTCATTATTAAATCATATCACATTATTTTTTAATCAAATTCTTAAAATTACCAATCATATAAGTAGCAAAATAAAGCAAATTTTCATTAAATAGAGAATCTTTAATTTCTGCAGTGTCTTAGATTTAGATAAAGAAATCGGTCAACTCATATTCAAAATTTAGCCTCATTACAATGTCTGTAAGTAAAATGGAATCTTTTTCTTTAAGGGCATATTACATAAAGCAGTAATTTACATTTGTTAAATGGACGCTATTTAGTATCGAAATGTCATAAAAATAATATACTGTGCAATATGAAATGCAAAAATCTATGTAAACATTGTCAATTATATTTTCTATAACTTATGGAAACTTTGAAATATTAATCTATGTGTCTCTTTACATTTTAATATTGATTAGGCATGGAAAAACAATATATATATATATATATATATATATATATATATATATATATATATATATATATATATATATATATATATATATATATATATATATATATATATATATATATATATATATATATATATATATATATATATATATATATATATATTAACGTTCATTACCCCAGTTAATAAAATTAAATGAAACATCTGTAATTAATTGTAATATGTAGCTATATTAGTCAGGTTGCTTCACACTAACCCTGATAATTGACATTAGCGTTTTTAGTTATTTTAGGTAGGTAGGAATAAAAAGTTAGCATAAGCCAAGCGGCAGGGCAACAAAGGCCATTCGCTGCCAGTTTATTTGTTTTAGGCAGGTTTCAATATTTTGTATTTTCATTTCACTCGCTGGGGGTGCAGAATGAAGTGTCTACCGAATTAAAAGCCTCTATTGTAGTTAAGTTATAAAATGTAGTAGATCATCATGCAATATCCCCGATAAGTTAAAATCCACTTCATATTGCTATAGTGGTGAAGCTGAACCTCAAAATCTGGAAAGCTACATTTCT
>JAXCGZ010010638.1:12500-17500 GCA_037179515.1 Halocaridina rubra | reverse complement strand
AGTTTTCTTACGAAGCTTCAAAATATGACCTCTGGCTCCAGAGCCGGCCATATCAAAATATCGATCCCTATCCACTCTATCATAACCATGAAGGAATTTAAAGACTGTCACCATATCCCCCCTCAATATTCTAGCTTCGAGCGATGGTAAGTTTAATACCCTCAGCCTCTCATCATAACTGAGATTGCGTATTTCTGGCACCAGTTTCGTAGCATATCTTTGAACTTTTTCAAGCTAAGTTACGTGCTTTTTCAAGTGCGGATTCTAAAAGGGGGCTGCATATTCAAGTCTTGGCATCACATAGGTTACATAAATATTTCTGAACATTTCCATGTCCATGTGCCTGAGGGCTACCCTTACATTTGATAAGAAAGCATATGCTGCCCTTACTATGCCATTTATATGCTTTCCTGGAGACAAATCTGCCAGTATTTTTACTCCTAGATCTCTCTCATTTTCTGTCTCTTGAAGTTGTACTCCAGCCACCGAGTAGTCAAGCTTGGGCCTTCTTGCACTTGTACCCATTCTTACTACCTTACATTTTGAAGAACTGAATTTCATTAGCTACTTTTCTGACCACTCATGGAGACCATTTAGATCTTCCTGAAGTTCTCTACCATTGGTTTTGTTTCCTACTTTCTTCACAATCTTTGTATCATCTGCAAACATATTCATAAATGAATCTACAGACTCTGGTAGGTCATTTACATATACAAGGAAAAAAAGTTGCCCTAAAACTAAATCATGTGGAACTCCACTGCGAACTCTTCTCCATTCAGACACTGAGTGTCTTACTCTAACCCCTTGTTCCCTTCTTTCTAAGTAAGTTTTTTATCCATTCCAAGACATTTCACCTATTCTAGCCATTGCTTGCAGCCTCTTAATAAGTCTCCCATGTGGAACAGTGTCAAATGCTTTCTGGAAGTCTAGGAATATGCAATTTGCCCAGCCCTCTCTTTCCTGTAAGATTCGGCTTACTTCATCATAAAATTCTAAGTTTGTTATTGTTGATCTACCTTCTCTGAAGCCATGTTGTCTCACTGATAAAAAGTTGAAGGATTGTAAGTGAAGAGAGATATGTTTCCTTAGTAGTTTCTCCATAACTTTGCAAACTATGTTGGTCAAGGAAACTGGTCTATAGTTTAGAGCCGTATCCCTCCTTCCCTTTTTGAAGGTAGGTATCACGTTCGGTTGTTTCCAGCATCTTTGAATCTCCCCTGACTCCAGAGACTTTTTAAATATGATACTTAGTGCCAATGATATTGAGTTTGAGAATTTTTAAAGTACTTGAGGGGATATATCATCAGGACCTGTATTTATGGATATCTAACTCCATCACCACTTTGCATACCTCTGTGGCTGAAAGATTGATGTTCTCTAATACCGGCCCATGAGCTTTTATCTCTGTAATCTAATGGGGTAGGGTATTTTCTACTGTAAATACTGACTGAACCTCCTTGTTCAATTCTTTGCAGATCTCTTCATCCGTCTCAATGATGCTTCCATCCGCTCTCTTAAACCTTAAAACCTGTTCTTTTACCTTCAATTTTCCTTTGATAAAGCTGTGGAAAAGCTTGGGATTTTCTTTAGCCTTCCTGGTGATGTCCCTTTCATATTCTCTCTCTGCCTCTCTTTTTTTAATTAGGTAATAATTTCTTGCTCTTTTATAGGCTTGCCAGGCATTTATTTTTTTTCTCCTCCTATACCTTTTCCAGTATTTGTGTCTCCACGCCTTAGCTCATTTACACTCATTATCGAACCATTTCTCTATGGCATGAATTACACCTACTTTGGTGACAGGTATGCAGTAATCTATCTTCCCATATTTCTCACAAAAGATGTCATATATTTCTTGTACAGATTTGTTGTAAAATAACGTTTTCAAGTCAATAACTGCAAAAAGCTCATTCATTTTGATGTAATCTCCTTCCGGATAGTTCCTCCCCATGTATGTATGTATGTATGTATGCATGTATGTATGTATATATGTATGTATGTATGTATGCTTACACACAAGTATTTTCCATATATAAATAGGAAAAACTTGATTTCAGTATTTTCTTAATTGTATTTTCAAAACTCAACTGAATCCAAAGCACTTCACTTTCAGATGTCTATTGACGTTGAATGCATCAGAAGAAAAAATAAAGTCCTGAAAAGAAAAAATCCTAAAAAAAACTTGGAAGCCATTCAGCGAAATGTTTCGTTTAATGATCTAGCATACCATACGTGAATGAAAGGTTCTTCGTGATGAAAGAGTGGATGAAAAAAAAAACACTTACCTGATGAGCCATTTCTTCATATACTTCTATCGGTACTCCTGTAAAGCATCCTTACCTAAGAGACATCGTTTTTATGTCTCAAGTTATCTACTGAATCCTATGTAAATAACAAAAAACTAGCTGAGCGGATGTGAATAAGAAACTATAAATCGAAACTTTTGGTATTTTTGATGTGCGTCTATTTGTCTCAAGTGTCTTCTCTTCAAATTTTTGTTTTTAAATTTCTGGATCTTTTCTTCAGATCGAGAAAACTTCATAGGCCTATAATGGTTGTGTTGTACTAGCCTCCTGGCTAGTACAGTGGTAACGCGCTGGCTTCGCATCCACGAGGTCGAAAGATCGGTTCCCGTCCAAGACCGAGAGTTTAAGCTGTTTCCTGGCAGGTACTGCTGTGGTTGGACACCACAGTGGGGGGTTGGGGCTTGCCCTGGCTGACGAATACCCATTGTATTGAAATGGAAATAAAGTTTATTATTATTATTATTATCGCAAAGATATCTTCCAAAATGTATTTTTGGAATTAGAGTGTTGCTTTGAGCTTCGAATGATTGTTTTCGTCTTATATATATATATATATATATATATATATATATATATATATATATATATATATATATATATATATATATATATATATATATATATATATATATATATATATATATATATATATATATATATATATATATATATATATATATATATATATATATATATATATATATATATATATATATATATATATATATATATATATATATATATATATATATATATATATATATATATATATATATATATATATATATATATATATATATATATATATATATATATATATATATATATATATATATATATATATATATATATATATATATATATATATATATATATATATATATATATATATATATATATATATATATATATATATATATATATATATATATATATATATATATATATATATATATATATATATATATATATATATATATATATATATATATATATATATATATATATATATATATATATATATATATATATATATATATATATATATATATATATATATATATATATATATATATATATATATATATATATATATATATATATATATATATATATATATATATATATATATATATATATATATATATATATATATATATATATATATATATATATATATATATATATATATATATATATATATATATATATATATATATATATATATATATATATATATATATATATATATATATATATATATATATATATATATATATATATATGTATATATATATATATATATATATATATATATATATATATATATATATATATATATATATATATATATATATATATATATATATATATATATATATATATATATATATATATATATATATATATATATATATATATATATATATATATATATATATATATATATATATATATATATATATATATATATATATATATATATATATATATATATATATATATATATATATATATATATATATATATATATATATATATATATATATATATATATATATATATATATATATATATATATATATATATATATATATATATATATATATATATATATATATATATATATATATATATATATATATATATATATATATATATATATATATATATATATATATATATATATATATATATATATATATATATATATATATATATATATATATATATATATATATATATATATATATATATATATATATATATATATATATATATATATATATATATATATATATATATATATATATATATATATATATATATATATATATATATATATTATATATATATATATATATATATATATATATATATATATATATATATATATATATATATATATATATATATATATATATATATATATATATATATATATATATATATATATATATATATATATATATATATATATATATATATATATATATATATATATATATATATATATATATATATATATATATATATATATATATATATATATATATATATATATATATATATATATATATATATATATATATATATATATATATATATATATATATATATATATATATATATATATATATATATATATATATATATATATATATATATATATATATATATATATATATATATATATATATATATATATATATATATATATATATATATATATATATATATATATATATATATATATATATATATATATATATATATATATATATATATATATATATATATATATATATATATATATATATATATATATATATATATATATATATATATATATATATATATATATATATATATATATATATATATATATATATATATATATATATATATATATATATATATATATATATATATATATATATATATATATATATATATATATATATATATATATATATATATATATATATATATATATATATATATATATATATATATATATATATATATATATATATATATATATATATATATATATATATATATATATATATATATATATATATATATATATATATATATATATATATATATATATATATATATATATATATATATATATATATATATATATATATATATATATATATATATATATATATATATATATATATATAT
>JAXCGZ010010637.1:15000-20000 GCA_037179515.1 Halocaridina rubra | reverse complement strand
CTCTCTCTCTCTCTCTCTCTCATCATATCTATCTATCCATATTTTGTTTTTAATTATCGTATCGCAGATTTTCCAAGTGGCTCTATTCCTTGTACCATTCCTAGTATTCCAACAATTAGATTCCTTGCTATAGTTTTATCATTTGTTGCTATTTCTAAGAGCTCCTTCCAAGATGCCATTTCTTGCACCATTCCTAATCTTCGGGAATTTCGAGATTCCTTGTCGCGGTTATATTGTTACTTATATATTAATGAAGACATTTGTTGTGTGTAATTCCATAGAGTTTTGGACCTTAAGTTCCTAATTGATTTTGGTGTTAAATAGATTCGTCTGTTGAAGTTTTTGATCATTAAAACTTTTATCCTTTTTGGTCTTTTGATATTGACATGAAATGGATTTTCTTTTGTGCATTGGCCAGTTGAGCGTCAGTTCTCCAGAGAGAGAGAGAGAGAGAGAGTAATAATAATAATAATAATAATAATAAGCCTTTATTTCCAAAGTACATTGGGTATTCAAATAAGATACATATATATTCCAGATAGACATCTGTGGTGTACGATATAGACATACTAAAACAAACAAATCATAAAGATGAGTGTACCATTAAAAATTACAAGTAAAATCTTCCTTTAAGAGTAACTTCTTAAGATTAAATTTAAAAGTATACACTGAACCAGCATTTTTTAGTTCTCTGGGAAGCTGATTATATAAATGAGGTCCACGAATGTTTATATCTCTTGAGCCAATATCAGTTTTAGACCTTCGTACTAATAAATCTTCCCCTTGACGGGTAGTTAACCCGGTAACTGAGCTTACTGTAGAAAAATTATGCAAGCAATCAGGAAGATTGTTTCTTAGTATATTGAAAACAAAGGTACATATATCAAAAACATATTTATCTCTAATCTTTATCCATTCTAGATCTTTTAAAACAGGAGAGATGTGCTCGTATTTTCTTACATTGCCAACAGCCACTCGTGCTGCAAAGTTTTGTAACTTTTGTATTCTTTGTAATTGAGTCTTATTTGTACATCCCCAAACTTTGAGACAGTAATTAATTAAACTCATAGCTAAGGACTGGACAATTATTATACGAGTTGATGTTTCAAATGAGTCTTTTACCCTATTTAGATATATTAGAGTACCCATTACTTTTTTATAAATTTCATCTATATGCATTTCAAAATTCATGTAACGGTCAAAATAGACACCTAGGTTCTTTACCGAGTTCATTGGCTTAATGATATTACCGTTAAAATTTATATGAAGATTGTCATCAACTTCTGATAATAATTGTCTGGATCCGATAAGAATAGATTGGGTTTTAGTTTCATTAAGTAACAAACCATTTTTTAGAAAATAACGTTTAGCCATATATAAAATTTATTCTGCTCTACGAATAATATTTTCTAAATCATTAATTTCTCCTTCAATTAAGATTTGAGTATCGTCAGCATATTGAATGACATAACAGTTAGGTAAATATTTTACTAGATCGTTTACATATATTAGAAAAAGTATAGGTCCTAGGATCGATCCCTGAGGGACCCCAAACAATACCTTCTTGGAACTTGAAACTACATCTTTTATTCTGACTGACTGGTAGCGGTTTTTTAAATAGTTCTCGAACCAGCTTGGGTCAATGTTCATTTTTTTGCATTTTTCTAATAAAATACTATGGTTTACACTATCAAAAGCTTTAGAAAGATCGAGTAGTAGTAGCAATGATATTTTCTTATTATCTATATTTTTGTATATTTCATCTGATATTTTCAATAAGGCAGATTCAGTTGATAATTTTGGCCTGAAACCGTGTTGACTTTTTGCAATAAGTTTATTTTTTTCAAGAAACTCACTTAACTGATTTGCAACAATCTTTTCAAGTATCTTTGATAAAATTGGTAGTAAAGAGATTGGTCTATAGTTAGAGACGTCGTCAGGATTTCCATTTTTAAAACCAGGAATTACATGGGGATTTTTCCATAAATCTGGGTAAATATTGGTAACTATGGAAGTATTGATTATTACCGTCAGATAATATGCTATTACAAATAATGAATCTCTAATAAAACGAAAACAAATTCCATCTGATCCATATGCATTAGAGTCTTTCAGATTTTTTATTACTAAGATTACTGTATTACAATCTACTGTAGTAGGGTTAAAGACATCATTACTTCTATTGAATGCACTATGTTCTTCCAAATTAACATTATTATTATTATTACTACCATCATCACTATTATCATTACCATTACTACCACCATCATTATTATTTACACCATTATCAACATTACTATTATTATTACTACTACCATCATCATTATTTTTACCATCATTACTATTATTGATTTCATTTATTATTTCTTTTTTTGTTTTTTCAAAGGTTTTTTTCCCCACTTCAGCGAAAAAATTATTGAACTCTTCTGCTTTAGCACTTACATCTACCTCATCGGGTATAATTGATATGTTACTACTTTTATTACAGTTATTGGAAAGCATGGTTTTAGCAATTTTCCATGTATCAGAGATATTGCCTTTAGCGTTTTGAAATTCATTTTTGTAATACTGTTTCTTACTGTTACTTAATAATGATTTTACTTGTTTCTTATGCTCTGTAAACTTTTCTCTTAAAGGGATATTATCTCTTTGTAGTTTTACTTCATTTTGTAGTTTGTCTCTTTCTTTCATAATGTTTTTTATGTCATCTGTTATCCAAGGAGCGGGGGGACGAAATATTTCTCTTGTCATGAGTGGTGCACATCGATCTATACATGATGATAAGACACTGGTTAAAATTCTTACTTGTATATTTATATTATCGGTATATAGAATTTCATTTAATTTATGTACTTCATTCATAAGTAAACTACAAAGTAATTCTTGTGCATAATTTCTTAAGCATCTGAATGTTTTAAAGACTGGTTGTCTCTTTGGTTTGCGAATATTTAGGGACGTTACAATTTCCTCGTGGTCTGCTATAGGGCTTGGCATTACGTCACACTTAGTTATCATATGTTTGGAGTTTGTTATTACTAGATCGATTTGGGAAACTGAAGTGGGAGTGATTCTAGTTGGTTTATGTATAATCTGTTCTAGATTTAAATTCTTAATAAGTCTACTCATTTTATTTTCTCTTTTTAGTTGATCATCATTAAAATCGCCATATATAAAAACTGGTTTGTTTTTTAAAATTATCTCCTTAAAAACGTCCAAAATATAGCTAAAAGAGGTTACCGGGGCTTTGGGGTGGCGGTACACGCAGCCTATGATAATAGAAGGAAACTTTTTATGTTGGACAGAGATCCATTTATCTTCCACTCCTTCGTGCTTCTCAGTTTCAAGATTTAGTTCAGTGGCCTTCAAATAATTTTTAACAAATAAACATACACCTCCACCTCTACCACTGTCATAGCGATAAATATTATATGAAGGAATATTAATAAATGCATTATTAATTGACGGATACAGCCATGATTCGCTAATGCATAGAACATCAATATTTTCTTGTACAAGCATATGTTCAATTTCTAGTATATGGGATAACAGAGATTGTGCATTTATATGTACGACAGATAATCTATCATTATATTTACAAGTAACTTTCACATCGGCAGCAGTAACAGCAACAGCAGGAGACGAGGTATTACCATGTTTCATTGGGAGAGAGAGAGAGAGAGAGAGAGAGAGAGAGAGAGAGAGAGAGAGAGAGAGAGAGATGCACTAACAATTATAGTGAATTTCATTTTCACGACAACAATCGCTTCAGCAGTATTAGTAGTTTGCTCTTTATTAGTTCAAACAGTGAAATGTGGGGTGGCTGCAAACCCTCCCCTGTAAGGGGGTGACCGAGTCAAACCTTACATGGACCTGAAACTAATAATCCTTTATTACTCCACTTAGCTCCTTGGGGATGAAGGGCTGCCACAGTAATCTCCACCACTGTCTAACTTGGGTTATCCACTGGAAAAGTGGGCAAGGATCTTCTGCCGTGAGGTCTGACATCCACAGCTATATTTATTTTGAGTAGCACTGCCAGTTTGCTCTTAGTTAATGCAAGCAGTGGAATGTGGGATGGCCCGCTTTCAAAACTTGAACAATGAACAAATTGTCATTTGGGCGTTTTAAGTGAGTTCACTGATTTGGACTTGAGATCAGCTCTTGTATGGTAACTGCGGAATGGGACTATTTGGCGACGCCCTTTTGGCGCCTCTACTTTTGTCGTACAACTGTTTTGGCGTTGCTCTTTTTGCACTAAGCTGTTTTGGTAGGCTAGACCAGGTTAGGTTAGGTTAGTGTTAGTTAACCTGTTTTCTATTTAAAGGCACCACTCATGGCGCCAAAGGGCCGCGCCGAAACGGCGGCGCCAAAATGTATCCAACCCGTTAACTGTGTGAAAAAAAAAATCAGAATAAAGTATGATTAATTCTGAGGAATATTGTTAAGAGGTAGCTGTAGGCCCGCTGTAGCTTAATGGTAGAGTGCTCAAGTTTGGAAAGGGTGAACCTGATATTCGAGAGTTTTATCCCACCTTGTGATGTTAGGATGGGTATCCAGCCTCAATCCCCCAGCTCCAGCCTGTCTTTGTCCACCAAAATTCGAACGGAGACTAAAGTTAAGTAGTTGGCAACATCGCTGTATACTCTAAGTATCTTCGTAAGAATACTTGACTCATTCCATCGTGAATTCCTTTTCTGGTTTGCTACAAAATGGACCAAAATCTTCATGCTCCAAATTTTTTTTATAATTATTATTTTTTTTTTTTTGCCGATGTATGTGGCACCATTAATCTCCTTTACGGGGTTGAACACACGTTGGGGCTGGGAAATTAAGACTGGCTGCCCTTCCTAACGCCCCGCGGTCCTCTGATATTTCTCTCCAATGCGAACAGAATAAGTTAATAGTCAGCAGATGTTTACTACGTGTTTCAGTATGCTTATTTGATTGTATTTCTTATACTCATTTCTGCCTTGTCCTTAAGCTGATACTTTTTCTTCTCA
>JAXCGZ010010637.1:0-10000 GCA_037179515.1 Halocaridina rubra | reverse complement strand
ATAGCTCACGCTAAGCGTACTGCATTACCTCTTAATTATTCTTCGCTCTCTCTCTCTCTCTCTCTCTCTCTCTCTCTCTCTCTCTCTCTCTCTCTCTCTCTCTCTCTCTCTCTCTCTCTCTCTCTCTCTCTCTCTCTCTCTCTCTCTCTCTCTCTCTCTCTGCCACAATTATCCACTTCTATCTACCATGCTTTCCTCTTGTGTTTCTCCTTATATGAGAATGAACGTGTAAATTTAAATATAGATTTTATTTATATATTCATTAAGCATTTATATTATTCTCTAAAGTTTATCACATAGCTTTATTATTCTCATTATTTCATTCATTCCCTTTTGGATATTTTCATTATAAACTTTATGTTTTGCCTTTATGCCTTTAAAGGTTATTTTTGTCTTATTTTGTACTATCTTCTCTTCCTTTTGGCTCTCCCTGTCAAGGGTCGTCACAGCAGATCAGTTGTGTCCATATTGCCTAATCCCCTGAGTCCTCCTCTGTCACACCGCACACCCTCATGGCCTACCTTACCATATCCATAAATCTCCTCTTTGGCCTACCTCTCTTCCTCCTGTTTGGCAGTTCCATCTTCAGCATCCTTCTCTCAGCTTAGCCCTCATCCCTCCTGAGCACATGTCCAAACCATCTCAGCCTTGCCTCTCTCACCTTGTCCCCAGCATCTTCTACCGTCACACTACGCACCTTTATGGCCTCCCTCACCACACCCATAAACCTCCTCTTTGACTTACCTCTCCCCCTCTTGCCTGGCAGCCTCATCTTCAGAGTAGTTCTCCCAACATATCTCTCATCCCTTCTCAGCACATACCCAAACCATCTCTTAATTTCATTCTGTAATTCTAATTCTTCTGTATTATGGATACCCACCTCCTGCCCCCGAACCTACATATCTCTCATCCCTTCTCAGCACATACCCAAACCATCTCTTAATTTCATTCTGTAATTCTAAGTCTTCTGTATTATGGATACCCTCATCCCCCCCCTAACCGACACTTGCAAAATGCTCTCACAGTATAAAGAAAATCCTAAAGTTTTAACTTTAAACGTAAATATTCATTTATAACTTCTTGTGGTTCTTCATCCCTCCCCCCAAGTTCCATTTTATATGAAATAAACTTCGGTAATTGTTTGAGATATGAGTTGCTTTATGTCACTAACTGTGGTTTGTTGTGTAAGTTGTTTGTTGCGTGTGTGTGTGTGTGTATATGTGTTTGTGTGAGTCCATGTATATGTATTTTTACACAGTCATACATGATGTCGGTTTTGTTAGTATTTACCCATTCCTGTCTTCTATTTTTATTTTTTTTTTTTTGGTTACTGAATTGTGTATGTGTGTATGTATGTATATATGTGTTTGTGTCCATGTATATGTATTTTTACACACTCAGTCATACATGATATCGGTTTGGTTAGTATTTTACCATTTCTGTCTTCAGTTTATTTTTTTTAGGTCGTTGAATATTTCTTTTGGGTCATGTTTGTAAAATGAATTTGCATCCCGTGTGTGTGTGTGTGTGTGTGTGTGTGTGTGTGTGTGTGTGTGTGTGTGTGTGTGATGTCACTTATTGTTGTTGTTATTTGCAGCCCCGCTGTGGGATCGAACTAGCGTTCATCTCTTCCAGAATCGCGCACTTTACCACTGTGCTACCGCGACCCTATGGAGGGATAGTTGCTTATGCTGAAAATGCAGCGCCTCTGATAATGAGTTTCAACTAGTTTTCGAAGGCGCTAATGCTTCCGCAAGAATGCGTTTCACGTCAACAACATCACTTGTCAAAAAAAAAAATTTCCTTTTTTTTTCCGGTCTAGATTTTGAATTTTTTTTTAATACTTCTTTTATTAGCATTTTGCTTTATTTATTTATTTATTTATTTATTTATTTACTTATTTATTTATTATGTAGTCGCCGTGGCTCAAGCGGTAGCGTACGCGACTCAGAAGCGTCAGGTCGGGGTTCGCGCCCCGTCATGGTCTGAGGTTAGCAAGGGCATGCACTCAGGGTTACGATTACATATGCCAAAACAAATCCTTCGCAAGAAGGCAACCGTCCTAGCCCTTGGTAGAAAAGGATCCGTGACGTAAACCGGAACATTTTATTTATATATATATTTATATTTAGTAAATACACACGCACACACCCGGAAACTAAGCAGAGCGATTGATGTGAAATGGCCTTCTGGTGAATATATGTGCTTTGACTCGGCCACCCTTTACAAGGGGATCGAGATTTTTACATATATATATATATATATATATATATATATATATATATATATATATATATATATATATGCAAATCTAGAATTATGTAGTCTCCGTGGCTAAATGGTAGCATCCGCGACTTTGAGGCGTCAGGTCGAGGTTCGCGCCCCGTGACGGTCTGAGGCTAGGAAGGGCATGCCCTCAGGGTAAGCGATTACATCTGCCAAAACAAGTCCTTCGCAAGAAGGCAACCGTCCTAGCCCTTGGAAGAAAAGGGAGTCCGTGACGTAAAACCGGAACATATATATATATATATATATATATATATATATATATATATATATATATATATATATATATATATATATTATATATATATATATATATATATATATATATATATATTCGCACTCCCAAAATATATTTATTAATAGGTTAGGTTAGGTTAGGTCAGCATAGGCTCGTTCTCCCTTAGTCAAAAAATGAGTTTGGTAAATGATTTTGGTTTTGTTGTTGTTGTTCCGGTTTTACGTCACGGACTCCCTTTTCAACTAAGGGCTAGGACGGTTGCCTTCTTTAGAAGGACTTGTTTTGGCAGATGTAATCGTTACCCTGAGTGCATGACCTTGCTAACCTCAGACCGTGACTGGGCGCGAACCCTCGACCTGATGACTCAGAGTCGCGGACGCTACCGCTTGAGCAAAATTACACTGTTTCTTACAGTCACACCATAAAAGTTTATATAGTTACGAGTATCTTAGGTTAGGTTAGTCAAAGTTAGTTAGGTTTGTGTATCACAAGTCAAGAGTCGAGTTTCGTATATAAAATTATTAGTTTTTTTTATTGTTTTACGTATTTTGCTTTTTTTTATGTATTTTCATTTCACTCTTTTGTGGGTGTGAAAGCAAACGTACCGAAAAAATGAAAGAAATATTTTTTTTTATATGAAAAATAAAATTTTATACGAAATCCAATGACGGTTGCATCAGTTAATATATAATTTTGTATTTTTAAAATGAGAATTTTAATGTGTGTGCCGTGCTAGTAACTAAACTGATTTTTTTTTTTTGTCTTAGAATTTTTTTTTAATATCACTCTTGGGGAGTGTGTGAAAGTAAAAAAAAATATACCGAAAATAGTGTGTGAAAGTAAAAAAATACCGAAAATACCGAAAATATATATACAAAAAAACCTTGGGAAAAAAAAATCATAGTATGAATCTAGTTGCGGCAGCGTGAGTAATTTCCTCTTTTTCCCTGTTTAAATATAAATATAAATCCCGAATAATACTTCAGGAAAACCACGCTGTTATGCCCGGCTCAGCCATATAAATAACGTGGGTAAAGAACTCACCCGCTATTTATCATACTGAACGTCTCCTTTTGCTGCGCCCGCCAAAATAGAAATAATCTCACAAGGGGGAGGGGGTGGATCTACACTTGTTTGGACTGTTTTTGTTCCTTTATTTGTTTCCCTGTTTATTTACTTGTTTGACTGTTTGTTTGTTAGTTTACTTGTTTTGTCATACTGAAAGTCTCCTTTTGTTGCGCCCGTCAAAAATAGATAATGTCTTGTTAGGTTTCTACGTTTTTATTTTATAATTGTGACACCAGGAAAAAAAAAACCTCATCGGGCCTGGGCACGAAGAAAAGCACAAAGAGAAACAGACATGGGGAGTGTTGTGACTTGGTAGATGTGAAGGGATAATAAGAGATGTGTAACGAATATGCGAAAATATTCTGTGTACATGTATGCATAGAAAGGATCCGTAACTGAAGGAAGACTTAACATCGAACTGACCTGGACAGTCTTATTTAAGTCCAAAAGACCCTTCAGCTGTAGTATCACAACGGGCGGGTGGAGCCATGGGCCAACCTATTACATGGTTGACCGCTTACTTGTTTTTTCGCTTTTTATTCTGTTCCTTTATTGTTTCCTTTCTAATATTTCTTTTTTAATATTTTATATTTCTTACTTGTCTGTAGTCTCCGTGGCAAAATGGTAGCGTCCGCGACTCTGAGGCGGCAAGTCGAGGGTTCGCGCCCCGTCACGGACTGAGGTTAGTAAGGGCACACACTCAGGGTAACGAATACATCTGCCAAAGCAAGTCCTTCGCAAGAAGGCAACCGTCCTAGCCCTTAGTTAAAAAGGGAGTTCGTGACGTAAAACCGAAACCAACCATTTTTCTTACTTGTTTGTGTGTTTTTTTTTTATTGTTTTTATTGTTTTCTTTCGAATTAAACTTGTTTAATATTGTCTGAGGTGAATATTTTGTCTAATTACCTGATTATTTGTTTGTTGAGGGAAGGGAGGCGAGAATACTTCCTCAGTGTTCCCCTGTGTGTCGTAAGAGTCGATACAATGGGGCGACGAGAAGGGACAGGGAATCCCCTCCTCTGTATTTTCTCTTCCCAAGGAGTCAAAGTGCTTTTGGCTTGACTCGGCCACTCCCCTCATAAGGGGAAAATGATTCATGTATTATACAGATGGAGATTTATTCCGTGCACTGATATGGTCAGTTATTTACTTCGTATTTTATTGAATTTTTTTTTATAAAAAAAATTTTAATTTTGTAATTTATTTTTTTATTAAATTTTTTATTTATTTATTTTCTATTTATGTTTTTTATTTAATTTTTTTATTTTTAAATTTTTATTAAAAAAATTATTTTTTCATTTAAGTTTTTTATTTTTTTATTTTTTATTTAAATAATTTTTTTTTATAAATTTTTTATTTTTATTTTTATTTTTTTTTTATTCTAATTCTCAATTTATTTTTGTCATTTTGTTTGATTTTTGTTGTAGAGTTTACACTAGTATTGCTGTTTTGGGATCAATCCCACAATAAGCACCTGTCTTTTAGGTGCTTACTCGAGCATTGAGGCCAAAGATACCTAATTTAAGCTTGAGGAACGCAGAAATTTATAATAAAAAGTTTTTCATACTTAAGTTAGGTTAGATTAGGTTAGGTTGAGTTAGGTTAATATAACGTAATCATAGTCACTTGTTCCTTTTATATGTATTTATTTATTTATATATATTAAGTATTTGTCACTTAGTCACCGTGGCTCAGGCGGTAGCGTCCGCGACTTTGAGGCGTCAGGTCGAGGGTTCGCGCCCCGCCACGGTCTGAGGTTAGCAAGGGCATGCACTCAGGGTAACGATTACATCTGCCAAAACAAGTCGTTCGCAAGAAGGCAACCGTCCTAGCCCTTGGTAGAAAAGGGAGTCCGTGACGTAAATTATTAAGTATTTGTCAGTTAAGAGTTTTATTATATATTTATTTTTCATTATATAATTATTTTTTTTTATATAATATTTCTGACCCCTTTAGTTACGCATTTCTTTTGAACTTATTATTGAATATCGTTATATTAATTGATTTTTAGATTAATGTATTAATTAGATTATATATATATATATATATATATATATATATATATATATATATATATATATATATATATATGTATATATATATGTGTGTGTGTGTGTGTGTGTGTGTGTGTGTGTGTGTGTGTGTGTGTGTGTGTATTATAATTTAATTTAGTAATATTAAAATCTTCACTATCTATAAATTTTTTTAAATGTTATTTATAAATTATTTATCAGTATATTTATTTATATATTTTCTGATATATACATCATTCTGTCTTAATGTGCACTGACTTCTCTATCAATTATTCTAGACAGGGTGTTCTGTGTATATATATATGATGCAGAGCAGTGCCTGTAGGGGCCCACTGGTCATAGTCATTAACAGTGTGTAATTGGCTGGAATATTGTTTGATTATAACATTAAACATTAAATGTGAATGGCCTCGCCTGAGACACCAGTACAGGCTATTGAATGACATTAGTATATATATATATATATATATATATATATATATATATATATATATATATATATATATATATATATATATATATATATATATATATATATATATATATAAGCGAATTGAATTAAATGCGAAAATCTAGCTACGAGTGAGGTTGGGAAGAAAGAGTGAATTGAACTCAGTCACACGGTAGAATGCGTTTTTCCCTTAGCTTAGCAGTTTAGCTGAGAGGTTTCTTTCATCTTTTCCATCTTCGGTGGTATAGATTGTGTTCTAGGTTCGAATCCCGGCCAGGAGCAATATATATATATATATATATATATATATATATATATATATATATATATATATATATATATATATATATATATATAATTTTTTTCTTGACACAAAAACTTAAATACGATTATTAATCCACATAGTGGCTGTGGCTGCAATCCCCTTCGTAAAGGGAATGGCCCAGTCAAAGCACACATTCAACAGAAGCTAATATACCTCGGCCAATCCTCTTTGCTCCCTGGGGATAAAGAGCTACCATAGTTCCCCCTCCCACCCTGCTTGGGTCATCCACAGGGTAAGTTACATATTACATCAGGAGCAAAGAGGAGTAGCTGTGGTATTCTTGGATCGTGGTGAATGCGTGTTCTTTGGCTCGGCCACGCCCTTACAATAGGAATGGGGCCACTATATATATATATAGATAGATAGATAGGTTGAACTTTAAATTCCAATTTATAGATAGATAGATAGATAGATAGATAGCTTGAACTATATATTTAAAATTTTGGTTAGAGGAAAATTGACCACCATTTTATTGGATCAAAGAACAAATATACTGATCATAGGTCATTGGTTTTACGTCACGGACTCCTTTTTCTATTAAGGGCTAGGATGGTGCCATCTTGCGAAGGACTTTGGTTTTGGCAAGTGTAATCGTTACCCTGCCCTACCCTCGGAACGTGGTGGGCTGTGAACCCTCGACTTGACGCCTCGAATTCTCGGACGCTTCTACTCTGACACGGCAACCACAGATATACAGATCATATGTGAACTTTAAATTTGTAATTGACCAACAGAGGTTCAAGAAAAGGCTAGTGCCACGGGAGAGACAGAACGCATGATCAACAGAATGTCAAGAAAAGTCTTGTGCCACAGGTGAGAACGCATGTCCACCAGAAGGTCAAGAAATGGCTAGTGCCACAGGAAAGACAGAAGGCATGACCACCAGAAGGTCAAGAAAAGGCTAGTGCCACGGGAAAGACGGAAGGCATGATCAACAGAAGGTCAAGAAAATGCTAGTGCCACGGGAGAGACAGAAGGCATGACCAACAGAAGGTCATGAAAAGGTTAGTGCCACGGGAAAGACAGAAGGCATGACTAACAGAAGGTCAAGAAAAGGCTAGTGCCATGGGAGAGACAGAACACATGATCAACAGAAGGTCAAGAAATGCCTAGTGCCATGGCTGGCACTGAACGCATATCCTGATATTATCTCTTGTGATATTAATCCGAGGGAAAGAACGAACAGCAGCCGCTCGGTTGTCATTTTTAGGAAAATTCAAGCCATGTCTCTCCCGCAACCAATTTGGGAGACTTCAGAGCCAAAACTGACCTGACGTCTGCTGGCTGCACTTTGTTTATGAAACAACGAAAGTCAACTAAACTTAGCAGAATTTTTTTATTTTGTTACTAGTGTTAACTTGTAGTGTTAGTAGTGTAGGAGAATTTGTAGTAGTAGTGGCAGTAGTAGTTGTAGCAACAGGAGTAGTAGTAATAGTAGTGAAAGTAGTAGTTGCATTGGGAGTAGTAGTAATAGTAGCAGCAGCAGTAGTAGTAGTAGTAGTAGTAAAAGTAGTAAAAGTAATAATAGCTGCATTAGAAGCAGTAACAGTGGTACTCTGATTAGTGACAGCAGTAGGATCGGTGGCACTCAGTAGTAGTAGTAGTAGTGGTAGTTGTAATAGCAGTGGTAGTAGTAGTAGTAGTAATAATAATAGTAGTAGTAATATTAACAGTAGTAATTGTAGTAGTAGTAGAAGAAGAAGAAGAAGAAGAAGAAGAATATAAATAAATTCTATTGTTGTACTCATCAAGAATTGTGATATTTATCAAGGATTATATTACAAGGAGATTCTTATTCATAATTCTCAGTGTTTACAGACACCCAACTTTTTTTTATATTTTTTTTTATTTTTTTTATTTTTTTTACTAATTCCTTATAATGCAATTTGTCCGTATCACGACAGAAGATTTTTACTCACTTTCACTGTGGATGACCCAAGTAAGATGGTTTTGGGGGATATGAGGTAGTCTTTTATTCCCAAGGAGCTAAGAAGGGTGATTGAGGTGTGTTGATCTCACTTTCACTGTGGATGACCCGAGCAAGACGGTTTGGGGGGATTTGAGGTAGCCTTTTATTCCCAAGAAGCTAAGAGGAGTGATTGAGGTATGTGTTGATCTCTGATGAGTGTGTATGCTTTGACTCGGCCTCCCCCATTTCAGAGGGGGTTGAGGCCATTGCATGGATATGTGTATTTTGATTCATATATTGATTTTATCCGTTCTTTACCAGAAATAATATTAATTTAAACCAAAGTCTCATTATCTTATAATGGTCCAAAATTACCTCACTATTGAATGAACCTATATCAGTGTTATTTTTTTCTATTTTTTTTAAATGCTATGTTTTCACCACTCTCATCACTCACGTTCATCACTGCATCACTTATCGCCATTCTTTAAATGTAACAATATTAGTGTCATATTTTTTTTTTTTTTGTAAAAACTAATCTGCTACATTTTCACCACTCATCACTCACGTTCATCAGTGACTGCATCACTTATCACCATTCTTATTCCACTCTTCCTTTAAAGTCATCACAAATTTCTGAAGGATCCTATAGTAACCTCTAATTTCATATCATTATCACCAGAAACATCATTATTTATCACCACCAACTGCAGCATATCATTCACATCATCACGTATCACCACCACACTCCTTCATTTAAACACAAGCACCACCTCTATCATAATCACCACCCAGGTCCACTTCTATAACCTCCATTTAAATACCATCATCACCCGAGAATCACCATTACGCATCACCACTAACAGCACTACACCTACTCATCTTCACCTAATAGCACCATACCTTTCACCCTATCATCACACTTCGCCACACCTCTTTCATCACAAGTACCAACCTCTATATCTTTCACCACTAAAACGTCTTTCATGGCTAACAGCACCACACCTACTCCTCTTCACCAAATAGCACTATATCCTTCACCCTCTCATCACACATCACCACACCCCCTTCATCACAAGTACCAACCTTTATATCTTTCACCACTAAAACGTCTTTCATGGCTAACAGCACCACACCTACTCCTCTTCACCACATAGCACCTAACTCTTCACCCTATCATCACACATCACCACACCCCTTTCATCACAAGTACCAACCTCTATATCTTTCACCACTAAAACGTCTTTCATAACTAACAGCACCACACCTACTCCTCTTCACCAAATAGCACCATACCCTATCATCACACATCACCACACCCCCTTCATCACAAGTACCAACCACTATATCTTTCTCCACTAAAACGTCGTTCATGTCTAACAGCACCACACCTACTCCTCTTCACCAAATAGCACCATACCCTTCATCCTATCATCACACATCACCACCATACCCTTTACCCTCTCATCACACATCACCACACCCCCTTCATCACAAGTACCAACCCCTATATCTTTCACCACTAAAACGTCTTTCATGGTCACAGTTGAAACTTGGTAAATGTGGTCCTTGGTAAAGTTGAATATAATCTTAACTTCAGCGAGGCCGATTTTCCTTTGATGTTGGCAGTTTTCCTTCCCTAAAAGAGACGTTAAGTTTAGTTTGTTATAGTGTTGTTATGGAGCTATCG
>JAXCGZ010010636.1:0-17500 GCA_037179515.1 Halocaridina rubra | reverse complement strand
AAACAGAAGAAAGAGCGATGTACAAACAAGCAGATATACATAATGGTAAGAAGACCAAGAATGAAAAAAAAAAAGTAGGAGGATTAGATACGGATTTGGAAAAGAAAATGCGCACACTAAGAGAGCGCCAGAGGAGGAGATAAGAGACCAAAGAAAAAAATGGCACTGCAAGTGATAAGAAGTAAAGAATGATTAAGGAGTTTGTAGCTAAGCCTTAAATCATGAAAAATTATAACACAAACACGAAGAGGAAAGGGAAAAAAGATACGATAATAGGCAGGAAATGAAAAAAAAAATAGATAGCAGAAGCGCAGAATGGAGGAGGGAGGAAGTGGGAAGAGGAAGACAGGATAATAAACCCATAAAAGAGAGAGAGAGAGAGAGAGAGAGAGAGAGAGAGAGAGAGAGAGAGAGAGAGAGAGTGTTTGATAAATATATACACGGGAAGGTGAAGATGATAGAAATTGGATGGAAATGAACATGAAAATCAGTAGGGCAAAGAATTAGTAGATATACAATAAGCCGTGAGAACGTAGAAGAGGAAGCAGGAGGTGGACCGAGATGAAGAAAGGAATATATAATCACGGGAAGGGGAGGCGGGAAATTCAGGTGGCCAGAGGAGAGGGGAAAAAAACAATAACATGGGAGGAGGAAAAAATTGGGGGGGAAAAGGAAAATAATGTGCCGTGAAGGAGTGTGAGGAAAAGGGTAGAAGGAGTAGAGGAGATATGAAAATAATAACACAACAACGGGAGAGAAAAAAAAAAAAAAAAAAAAAAAAAAAAAAAAAAAAAAAAAGAGGTGAAAGGAGGAAAAGGAATAAAAATTAAAGGAAGAGGAAGGCGGTGGAAAGAAACGAATAAAGAGGACGAGAAGAAGAAGAAGAAAAAGAAAATCAACAACCGTTCATATTGCCAGAATTCCAATGGCGACAATATGGATTGATTATTTTCTGTCTTTATGGAAGTTACATTTTTATGTAATATTTTTTTTCTTAGTTTTTTCTTTTATTTTCGAATTTCTGAACTGACCTCCCCGGTCGCAAAACTGACTTCAATATCGAAAGACACTTTCTTGGAAAAAAAAAAATAAGAAAGAGCAACAATAATAGATTCCAAAAATTTTTTCAATACACCTTGTTTTGTTCAGTTGTTTTCGCCTTATATGATTTGTTTTTTCTTATTTTTTTATGAAAAAAAAAATAATAAGTCTAAGGAAATCACATTCTCCCTAAAGTCTGTAAATAGTGCTTGAGGTGAACTGGTTTCTGGTGTATGTGCATGCTTAACTCGGCTACCCCTTGCAATAGGGGGTTCGGCCATTGCCTATGTGTAAGTACATTAATACTTTAATATGATGGTGACAGTAGGCGAGCCCCTCCCCCCCCAAAAAAAATCTCCCCTTATCGGGCCTGGGCACGAAAAAAATAGAGATGGGGAGTGTTGTGACTTGTCAGATGTGAAGGGATAGTAAGATATGTGTAACGAATATCCAAGAATATTCGGTGCTGATGTAGACATAGAAAAAGAGCCGTTACTGAAGGAAGACTTAACATCGAACTGTCCTGGACACTCCTACTTCAGGCTACTACATAAACATGTCAATCAAAATAAGGCAGATGTCATTGCAACTGTAGTAATTACTTCATAACTATGCAATTAACAACTTAACAATGCTCTCATTCACTAGGGTTATGTCAGAGGAAAATTGGTTGAAAACTTAGCTTAATATTTCTTATATTAACTTGGCATGAAACTAAAATCCCAGTGACGAATAACTCCTTTTGCTGAAATGAATACCACAAACTCTCTCTCTCTCTCTCTCTCTCTCTCTCTCTCTCTCTCTCTCTCTCTCTCTCTCTCTCTCTCTCTCTCCTTGATATGTATGGCTATGAAGCCCCAGTGGTGTTTCTATTGCTCATCTAATTAATGCATGCATGCATATATATATATATATATATATATATATATATATATATATATATATATATATATATATATATATATATATATATATGTGTGTATGTATGTGTGTGTATATATATATATGTATGTACCTACTTATTATTCTAACCTGAAAATTGTTATTCTATATCTGCTTCAAATTGTCTGCAAGTGTACTGTTGAAAAGTGAATTGAAAATATTGTCACAATGATTACTCTTCAAGTACTCTTCAATTATTACACTATATTTTATTATTAATTACTTGCTATGATATTTAAAATTAATTGCAAATTCTATTAGTATGTTATTTATACATAACCAAATAGATTGTAATGTTATCAACTGCAATATGACTGGGAGTGCCCATGTGCACATGTCCCCATGTACAGTTATCTGAATAAATAAAAAAAAGAATAATAATAATAATAATAATAATAATAATAACAATAGTCAAACCAACACGTTGATACTCACAACTTAAAAGTTGAACATTTTTACAATGCATCAACACAAGAAAAGATCACACGTCTGATCATTATATTTCATGATTTAAAAAAAAAAAAAACCGGGATGTCCGGAAAATAAAATTAATGTCATTTCCACATTAGACGAAGATGTAATATGCTCTTTGTATAAGATCAAAATATACAATGCGCTAGTTCAAAACAATTATGAAACACTAGAGAATATTTTCATACAAAATGTATTATAAAAAATTGTTTTCCAGGTAAAAACGCTTAAAAATGCTTTGGATTACAAGAACGGTATGAGCCGATATACGGATAGTTTGTCTTTTATCGAAGACCTAGCTTGAAAAGATACTGTTTGAGCACTAAGCTACAGCTTTACAAAGTTATTCACTAAGCTTCACATAAGGGCCCCCAATATGATAATATATAATACGAATTAATGTTTTCCAATTTATGGTAAATTCTCTTCTCATTTATTGGGGGGGGGAGTGCATTTCCTTTACCTAATTATTTTCCGTAAACAACATCTATAGAAGTGTTTTTGGGTCTCATTCTCATTCAGTCAGGTGGGTGGTATAAGGATATATCAAATCCAACACCATTCGAGATTTCTATTTCGCTAACTATGCGCTTCATAATTCTCCAATCGCGAGTGTGTATTTGAGTAAACAAGGGCTAGAGAGAGAGAGAGAGAGAGAGAGAGCGCTGTGTAGGCAAAGTAGGTTCTTGCCAATAATTAATTTCACTTCCCGAATATGAAAGTGTTGCATCATACGGAGGAAAATTTTTCTTTTCCGAAGAAATATTGCAAAGAGTTTATCGTAGGAGGCAAAGATAATTCTCAATTGTAATTCTGTGTAAAAGTGTTTATCGCCAAAGGGGCAACCTGAATTTGTTATATTCAAATGGAATTTCTAGGCATTAGTTTATCGCAGAAGAGTGAAAGATTTTTTAAGCTGTCATTTACGCGTAAAAGTATATCTGAATTTTAGGAGAAATTTACTTTGACGTCTTTATTTCGGGAGGAAAAATTTCAAATTTCAAAACCCATTTTCTTTTTGAAACTGCGTCACAAGAGGGGAAAGAATATACACATTTTCAAATACTCTATGATTTGATCAGGAGTAAAGGGGAATTGAATTTTCAAATGGAAATTTTGGAAACGATTTTGTTCACGGATCGGAGAGCAATGAATTTTAAATTCTTTCTACTAGTACAGTGGTAACGCGCTGGCTTCGCATTCACGAGGTCGGCAGATCGGTTACCGTCCAAGACCGAGAGTTTAAGCTGTTTACTGGAGAGTTACTACTGCGACTGGGCAACTCAGTGGGGGAGTTGAGGCTTGCCCAGGCTGAAGTTCTGAGGGGCGTCGTAGATGGATATCGGAACTGACACCCGGCAACCTTTACCTTGACCTTTACTTATAAGAGTACTCCTAGATTTGTAACAATACCCATTGTATAATGGAAATAAAATTATTATTATTATTATTATTACTTTAAAGTAAATATTCGGTATTTTCAGCTGGAAGTTAGACAAGTTTTTTTTTTTTTTTTTTTTTTTTTTTTTTTTTTTTTTTTTAAGTGAATGGAGAGAATTGGATGTTTTCCATAGGATATCTTGAGGAGCTTTTGTATAACGGAGGGAGGGAGGATGAAGAAGAAGAAAAATTGCCATCGGCATTATTTGTCAGAGAGAGCTTAACGCACGTCCAAAGTAATTTTATCCTGTAATCATGATTTGAGATATTATAAGAGGAAAATAACAAAACGTTGAACTTTATTGTAAGCATTCATATCAGAAAAAAATGACCAAGATATGAAATTATTTTTTGTCACCCAATGGAGTATATAACATTTCTATATACTGCAATGACAATATATTTAATAGAATAAATCAACATATTAATTCTAAATTTTCATGAGATGTAGAAGAGAGCTACACTACACCAATAGGCGGATCCAAGCGAATCGATTCATCAACTCGAAAGGATAAAACTTCATTATCAAATCAAACAAAAAATCATTTACAAATGATTCTATTTAGCAACATCACTCCACGGGGTTACTTTTAAGTACGGGCGTGAGGAGAAAAAAAAAAAAGATGAATTACTACAACGACTATTTTACAAGCAAATTTTTCTTTACAAATGAAGGGGGGAGCTTCCGTATGGTGGGTGATATAGAATACAGACACTGCTGCCATGAAGGATGAAGAAGAAGAAGAAGAAGAAGAAAAACTAAAATGGATGCAGAGTGGTCGTCTGCCATGGAAAGAAATCGAGTCCGTTTCGAATCGTAACGACAAAATAGGGGTTTTTCAAGGGAATGAGAGAGGCAACCGTCGCCTCGGCCTAACAACTCTGCAAATATAATGACTACACATCGCTGAAAATGGCCACCCATTTATGAAATCAACCCACACAAATCAGATACGAGAACAGATCCCGTAATAAGTCCGTTTTAATCAGATACGAGAACAGACCCCGTAATAAGTCCGTTTTAGTGTTCAGGACTTTCAATCATGAAAAATCTTGGCATTATTTTTTTCTGGTGTTGTAAACGATATAATAATGTAAGCGTTTCGTAGTTCAGTGGACATTGTATATATAGTTCTCACCCAAGAGTCGCCACCGTGGCTGAGCAGTAACGCTCGCGACTTTGTAACGTCGGGTCGAGGGTTCGCGGCCCGCCAATGTCTGAGGTTAGAAAGGGCATTCACTCAGGGTAAAGGTCACACTTGCCAGAACCAAATTCCCTCGTAAGAAGGCACCGTCTTAGCCCTTAGCAGTAAAAAAAAAAAGGGAACCTGTGACGCCAAACCGATCACAGTTCTCACCCAAGGAATTCTGACTTCAACTTCCTCAAATAATTCGTACAGTTCCCTCTTTGCCATAGTACATACATACATACAATGACAATAATTCCTCTTGCAAAGTGTAGGCGGGTGGCCAAGTCAAAGCACACAGCTCCTTGGGGATATGGGGTTGCCACAGTTCCCATTACACCACACAATATGGGTCATCATAGCACTTGGGCATAAGAAAGGTGGGAAAGTGGGCGTTCCTCGTGTAATAGCCCCTGTTATTCAGCAGGCTCAGTGAGCGTACAAACGATAAAATGTATGTTGGAAGAGTTTTCAAAAGCTATCATTGATATTTCCATAAGGATCTAAAGCATTACATGAGGTCGTCATGTGCACGCAGGAAATTTCTCATTTGAATGACATTATTGCAACCTTACTCATAGAAATTACAAACACAATAACAATGAATTAGCCAGTGCACTTTAGAATAAAGAACATTCCGATAAAACACCGTTAACATACTCTACCAACACCTGTGTGCTCCAAAATAAAGTGATAAACATCCGTTCTGCAGCTCTCACGTAAAAAAAAAAAGTTATGGATTATATACTGTATATATTAATAGTGTAATTATATCAATATTTTCGAATAAAAGAACTAATTTCCGCAAATTTACCTCACAGAGGTAAAGAGAAAGCCGAGACAGACAGACAGAAAAGCCTTACTGTAAACGAATTCCTCAATTCGTGTTGCACGTAGTTTCTGTTTATATATATATATATATATATATATATATATATATATATATATATATATATATATATATATATATATATATATATATATTCACTCTACCCATTCATTCATCATATTTGAAGGAAAACAATGAAATCCAAAGTTTCGCTCAGAAGGCATGATGAATAGGAACACACATTCTGAAAAGTTCTAAAGCCAATTAAAAAATAAAAAAGAACTGCAAAGTACCTTTGAATACTGACATTCATATGTAAACAAAATCATATCGAAATGAAGAAAGCCATTCCATGCAATAATAATAATAATAATACATGGCATCATTTCCCCTTGTAAGGGGCGTGGCCGAGCTAAGAAACAGGCACTCATCACAATCCACCAATACCTCAACCACTCCTCTTAGCAATCCCTTGGGGATAGAGGGTTGAAACATTTTCCCACCTTCCACCCTGCTTGTGTCACCCACAAGGTAGGCGGGCAAGAGTATTTTTCAATGAACCCGACAGCCGCAGCTGGCTAACCCCCACTGCTTCATTACATGGCAACTCCCCTCACATCCGTCCATCACAGTTCACTGAGCTAGCAGGTGCGAGAAATCAATCTGGTCCATATCACCTATACACAATCTTCCTCCACTCATTCCTATCTCTTGCACGCTCTCTTCCCTGCTCCACTGACATTCCACGTACATTCAGTGCCCTTTTCACTCCATCCACCCATCTCATTCAATAACTTCCTCATGACCTATCTCATTGAATAACTTCCTCATGACCTAACTCCACAATCTCTTCACTATTCGTTCATCACTCATCCTTTCCATATGTCCAAGCCAATAATAATAATATTAACAATAATAATAATAATAATATCACGAAAAAGGTATATAGGGTTACAGAAACAAACAAACATTAAAGAATTAGAGACTGAAAATCATGAGAAATATATCATGAAATCTGGTGAAACAAGTGAAAAAAAAAAAGCAGAAAAAGGACAAGGAAAAGGAACTACTAATAATACTACAACGAAGAAGAATAAGCAGGAGGTGCCAGTACATTTCCCCTCTTGGATCTCCAATTTTCCGTGCTATTTCCCCAACTTCCTGCCGTACTAGCTGTCAATTTCCCCACCCCTCAATACCCCCCAAAAGCAGACGTTGCTCATTCCCACACTTCTATTTGACCCCAGCTTGCTCTAAAACCTTCCCCTACCTGCCAACATTCTCCCTACCCCTGCTCTGCTCCGTCTCCCTCCCCAGGTTTTCATTATATTATGTACAAGATTACGTTCCAGAGAGGAAGGTAAAGACGCCCTTCCCTCCCATGTTGCCCTATCCTTTCCAAGGGACAAGGAAGTACTAATGGGACGGCAGAAAATAACACTTGGTGTATACAGAATGAGCTTTAAACTATCACTATTTATCTCTCTTCTCTACTTATTACTTAGTTACATTTGTTTCGAATGTTTTCCTTCATTTGTTTGATAATAATAATAATAATAATAATAATAATAATAATAATAATAATAAAAATGAGATACAAATCTACTGTTGGCTGATACTGACGTAAGAACAGAGTTATTTGCTCTCATTAACGTTTTTATTTTAATTTGTTTGATAATAATAAATAATATCACAAACATGCATGTGTACAAACAAACAACACCTACTATATAGACGAGCCAAGAAACCCACCAAAACTGAAGAGAGAAAAAATGCGGAAAAAGAGTAAATACTTATTTTAAAAGGGAACAAAAAGACCCTGGTGCCAGCATCGATCTATCCACACAACACTGCCAAGAGAAGTGACCCATAAATATCAAGGAGGTTTCATAAGAAAAACGGGTCTAGGCGAAGACCGGAACCAAGATGGATTCCAGGTCCCATGAATTAGCTAAATAAACTGCAGATCTCTAGTGCTGGTCGAGTATATCAACTGTTTTTATATGAAGATTTTTGTTCCAAAGTTCACTCAGTTAAAAAAATATTTTGGAACATTCAAGTGTTGTGGAGTATGTTAACTATTCTATCAGAATAGTCTTCATTCCAAAGGTAATTGATTATTTCAAAGTTACTGTACTATGGCATTTTCATAAGTGATTGTAATAATGCCATTTTTTGAAAATATGAGAATGTCTGCGTGCACATGTCCCCATGTCTGCTTTTGATCCAAATATAAAAAACAAATACAAATTAAAAAAAAAATAGAAATCCACGATAAATCCCAAGGAAATTGTGAATGAAGTTCATAGAATTTTAAGTAATGCAAAAAGAACTGGAATCTTTTAGGAGAGAATCCTACTGGGTTGAAATATGAAACACTAACCGGGATGGGGTTCATGACTGGGAATGGAACGTTATTAATTGTTAATTCTTACAAGCAGAGGTGGTGAAAGAAGATATGGGTTCCTTTAAAATAATAACTCGCAGAGAGTTCAAGTTTAAGAAATTTAAGGGGTTGAGGTTCAAATATAGGACACATAATCAGAAGATGTTCGAATTTGAGACTAACCGGAACGGGATACCAGTAATAGATATATTCACCAGGGTTTTCACCAGAGGACTTTAAGTGGGAAAGGTTTCATGTGTGGGACATTAACCGGGAAGGGATTAAAGTTTGTAAAATTAACCAAGGAGAAAATAAAGTTTGAAACAACCAGGAAGAACACTAAAAGCCTTTTTAAAATCGCTACTCTCCCAAGATTTCTCTCAGCATATCTCCAGCTAAAGAGTATACAAAGTCTTAATCAAAATAAACAATGTTTAATATGTTTACATTCTCTTTTGGGTCTACGAGATGCGAAAACAGACAAAGTAGCCAAAACATACTTTACATATAATAAAACTAGCTTAATGAGAAGAATACTTAAATAATATAAAATAGCTATCTATAAAAAAAGTAAATCATGATATGATAGCTTTATCGAATAAAACACCATTGAAGAAGCTAATCGAATAAAACACCATTGAAGAAGCTAATAATATAATAATATATGCAATTGCTAAATAAAATAATTAGTTAACACAAATAAGGAAATACACTGAGGTGTCAGGTCGTAAAAACACAAGAAAACATCAACTCAGTGAATATGAGCAATTGCTTAAATGACAATTCTTCCAATGTAAACACAATAGAGTACCTCAAGATAAATTCTATTGATTGTGCTACCCTAATTCTTACCATAAAGAGCCTAAGAAACTCTGGCTCTTATGGTCCAGATGGTATACCATTTCAGTTCATCAAAGATGCTCTACCCATGATTGTATCTTATATTCTAACTATTATGAACACTTCCATTGTTACTAAAAAGTTTCCTGACTCTTGGAAACAATCACATGTAATACCTCTGCATAAAAAGGGGGACAGAGAAGATGTGACAAACTATCGTCCCATTTCCCTGCTACCCATTTTCTCTAAAATAGTTGAAAAAATTGTTGCATGCCAACTTATGTCATATTTAGAGTCAAATAGACTATTATCTATTAACCAACATGGTTTCAGACCGAAACTCTCGACGGAAACTGCACTGCTCAAAGTTACGAATAGTATCTATAATAGATATGAAAAAAAATATCTCTGCTTGTATTATTAGATTTATCAAAAGCCTTCAACAGTGTATCCATTAAATTCTTATACATAAATGTACTAGCCTAAATATTGATCCGAGCTGGTTTAGAGAGTATCTAACTAATTGCAAACAGTCTATACGTCTTAACAACATTATCTCTACACCAAAATATGTATCATTTGGTGTTCCACAGGGATCAGTACTTGGTCTTATCCTCTTCTCCATTTACGTAAATGATCTACCTTCTTTCATTTCTGACTGTCTCGTCGTACAATATGCTGATGACACTCACGTACTCCTTAGCGGTGATATTAATAATCTCCCAGAGCTAACTTTAAGAGCAGAAAACACTGTCAAAAATGAAAACCTATTTTCAAGAAATGTGGCTGTTATTAAACGAAAGTAAAACACAATGCATATTTATTGGTTCAAGGTTCCATATAGCACAAATTTCAGAACACACAACAATTAATTTTTACGACAATATTATTACACCTAGCAAATCAGTCAAAACCCTAGGAATTAACTTTGATAATTACATGTTGTTTGATTCCCACATAGATAAAGTATGCAAAAAGGTTACAGGACCAATAATGTACTAATCACATATAAAAGACAATTTTGAGACTACCACTCGAATAACTGCTGTTGAAGTACGTGTTTAGGGAGCTACCACTAAGACTCAAATAAACAGAATACATAAGCTTATTAATTTTGCAGCTCGAGTTGCCCTAGGAGGAATAAGAAAATGTGACCACAACACACCAGCTCTCAATAAACTTGGGCGGCTGAGGGCAGAAAACAAGGTCGCATATGCTATTTATGTATTTGTATACAAAATTTTGGACTATCATTATCCGAGCTGGCTATTTGATTTAAAAACAGTCAGGGATATAAGGGGAACCAACACAAGACAGAGCAGTGAGCTCTTTATTCAGAGAACAAACACAGAAGCAGGTTCAAAGATGATCACTATGAAAGGGCCAACACTCTGGAACAATATTCCAGAGCATCTTAAAAATGCAAACTATATATTTTTCATTTGGACAAAGAGTTGCTGCTAACACATAAACTAAACTAATGATTTAACGCAATTTCCCTTAACACTAATCTCTCTATAGGGAAACTGATATCGACTTCTCTGTTCTCTAAGTTAAGAACTAATTATTCTCATTGAAAGGAAAACAAATATGGTAATGATGCCGATAATAATACTGTATCTAGTGTTACTATGACTATATTATTAACATTATTGTTAACATTTTTATTACATCATTATTATTTTCTATGAAAGCTACATTTAATTTAGCTGTATGTATTATCCTCTTACTTATTAATTCAATTACATGTCTACTTATAAGTTACTTGTATTTTTAGAAGACTAACCATTGTACAAAAATGCAAATAAATGTTTGTTTGTTTGTTTGTTTGTTTGAGAGTTCGCGCCCCATCACGGTTTGAGGTTTGCAAGGGTAACGATTACATCTGCCAAAACATGTCCTTCGCAAGAAGGCAACTGTTCTAGCCCTTGGTAGAACAAACAAACAAACATTTATTTCCATTTTGTACAATGATTATTCTAAAAGTAAAAGTAACATAAGTAGATATGTAATTAAACTAATAAATAAGAGGGTAATACATATAGTAAAATTAAATGTAGCTTTCATAGAAAATAATAATGCTGTAATAAAAATGTTAACAATAATGTTAATAATAAAGTAGTATTAATAACTATACATACAGTATCGTTCTTATCGGCATCATTACCATAATTGTTTTCCTTAAAATGAGAATAATTAGTTCTTAACGAGCAGCAACTATTTGTCAAAATAAAACTATATAGTTTGCCTTTGAAAGCTGTGAAGAAGGATACATTTTTAAGATGCCCTGGAATATTGTTCCAGAGTGTTGGCCCTTTCATAGTGATCATCTTTGAACCTGCTCCTGTGTTTGTTCTCTAAATAAAGAGCTCACTGCTCTGTCCTGTGTTGGTTCTCCTTATATCCCTGTCTGTTTTTAAATCAAATAGCCAGCTAGGATAATGATGGTCCAAAATTTTGTATACAAAAACATAAATAGCATAAGCGACCTTGTTTTCTACCCGCAGCCACCCAAGTTTATTGAGAGCTGGTGTGATGTGGTCATATTTTCTTATTCCTCCTAGGGCAACTCGAGCTGCAATATTAATAACCTTCTGTATTCTGTTTATCTGAGTCTTAGTGGTAGCTCCCCAAACAGTTGAGCAGTAATTTATGTGACTTAGGGCTAAAGATTCAACAACAGTTATTCGAGTGGTAGTCTCAAAATTGTCTTTTATATGTGATAAGTTCATTAATGTTCCAGTAACCTTTTTGCATACTTTATCTATGTGGGAATCAAACATGTAGTTATCAAAGTGAATTCCTAGATTATTGACTGTTTTGCTAGGAGTGATAATATTGTTGCCAAAATTGTGTTTTCTGGAATTTGTGCCATATGGAACCTTGAACCAATAAACATGCATTGTGTTTTACATTTGTTAATTAACAGCTGAATTTCTTGAAAATAGGTTTTAATTTTTGACAGAGTGTAATCTGCTCTTAAAGTTAGCTCTGGGAGATTATTAATATCACCACTAAGGAGTAGTTGAGTGTCATCTGCATATTGTACGACTAGAGAGTCAGAAATGAAAGAAGACAGAAGACAGATCATTTACGTAAATGGAGAAGAGGATAAGACCAAGTACTGATCCCTGTGGAACACCAAATGATACATTTATTGGCATAGAGATAATGTTGTTAAGACATATGGACTGTTTACGATTAGATAGATACTCGCTAAACCAGCTCGGATCAATATTTAAGTTAGTACATTTACTTAAAAGAATTTCATGGTTTACACTGTCAGAGGCTTTGATAAGTCTAATAATACAAGCAGAGATATTTTTTTCATATCTATATTATTATAGATACTATTCGTAACTTTGAGCAGTTCAGCTTCCGTCGAGAGTTTCGGTCTGAAACCATGTTGGTTAATAGATAATAGTCTATTTGACTCTACATATAACATAATTTGGCATGCAACAATTTTTTCAAATATTTTAGAGAAAATGGGTAGCAGGGATATGGGACGATAGTTTGTCACATCTTCTCTGTCCCCCTTTTTATGCAGAGGTATTACATGTGATATTTTCCAAGAGTCAGGAAACTTTTTATTAACAATGGAACTGTTCATAATAGTTAGAATATAAGATACAATCATAGGTAGGGTATCTTTGATGAACTGAAATGGTATACCATCTGGACCATAAGAGCCAGAGTGGTCTTAGGCTCTTTATGGTAAGAATTAGCATAGCACAATCGATAGGATTTATCTTGAAGTACACTCTTGTGTTTACATTGGAAGAATTGTCATTTAAGCAATTACTAATATTCACTGAGTCGATGTTGTTTTGTGTTTTCTCATATGTATTTTTGCCAACATTAGCAAAATAGTTATTAAAGTTTTCCGCTTTTTCTTTCTTTTTTTTTAAGTGTGACACCGGGACAGGCAGAAACTGACCTCATCAACAAAGGCCCGGGCACAAGAAAATACCAAGACGAAGGAAAAGAAAAAGGTTAAGGGCAAGGCAGATATGAGGTAATGTCACACAAAGGAAAACGAGACAGAAAAAAACAGTCAAAGTAAAGAGGACCCAGAGATATGGAGGACTAGGCTCTGAGATGACGATAGATCTGCTTTTTGAAGGATATAAGGTCATAAGAATTAGGAAAGACAGAAGGAGGAAGAAATTTCCAGAGTCTGGAGGTAGAAGGGAAGAAGCAGTTGCTGCACCGACCAATCCGCGAGCTACAAATCTCCACACAGTACCTGTGAGATGAGGCCGCTTGGCGTGTGTTACGCGGCCTCGGCAGTGGAGGAGGGATGCAACTCGCCAACTCATCAGAGCAGTGATGAAAGTAGTAGCGATAGAAAATCGAAAGGGAAGATACCTTACGGCAAAGAGAGAGAGAATCCACATTAGAAGTAAGAGAAGGATCATTAATGAGTCTGACTGCCTTAGATTCAACCCTATCAAGAAGATAAGTAAAGGAAGAAGCATCCCAGATATGTGAGCAGTATTCTAAGCAGGGGCGGATAAGACCTTTCTAAATTTTAAGTAACTGCAATGAGGAAAAGTAATAACGAAAACAAAACAAAACCCTCAATTTTTTGGATGAAGATTTAGAAATTTGGATTATGTGATTCCTCCAAGACAAGTTAGAGGCTATATGGATTCCTAATATATTGATAGGGTTAAGAGGGTAAATTTTATTAGTTTCGAAGACAAAAGGGTTATCAGGAGAAGAAGATAAAGAGATAGTCAGAAACAGTCTTGGAGGCAATGAATTTAACTAAATTTTGAGGGCCCCATTCAGATATTCTCTGCAAATCGGAGTTAAGAGTAGAAGAAAGAGTGATACGAGATTGATTACGAGTAACAGATGAAGGTTGTGAAGATAAGGCAGAGGAAAAGTGAAGGGTAGAATCATCGGCAAAGGCATGAAGAAGAGAGGAAGATGGGGATTGTAGAAGATCATTGATGAAGAGAAGGAAGAGAGTAGGTGAAAGAACAGAGCCCTGTGGAACACCACTGGAAACAAAGAAAGGGTTAGATGTCGCGCCATCAACTACTACAGATATAGAACGGTCAGTAAGAAAACTGGAAATCAGAGAATAGAAAGAAGGGGTAAAGCCATAGGCAGGGAGTTTGGCAAACAGGGCCTTGTGCCAGACTCTGTCAAAAGCCTTAAAAGTATCAAGGGCAACGACAAAGGATTCCCCATAGTTCCTCAGAGAAGATGACCATACATGAGTAAGATAGGACAGGAGATCACCAGTGGATCTTTGTCTTTTAACTCCGTAATATTTTCATAACTTTCTGAGGTAGTCTTTTCATTTCGTATCATGCTTCTTATCACTTTCCATGTTGCTGCTGCATCATGTCTAGAGTCATTAAATTGTTTTTTGTAAAAGTCTTTTTCAATTACATTGATGAGAGATCTGACACGTTTCTCTTCTGTTTTATAACGTTCTCGGAGAGTTATATCATATCTATTAATTTTTAGCTCTTTTTGTATTTGATTTATGATTTGCATCGCCTCTTTGATGTCATTAGTTAGCCAGGGGGCTGAGGGGCGGGTTATTTTTCTTGTTACAATGGGTGCACAACTATCTAAGCATTCAAGGAAGACTTTTGTTAGAATCTCAACCAGCAAATCGACGTTATCTGTGTATTTAATTCTATTAAGTACATTTGTGTTGTTGATTAATGTTTCACAAAAGATATCAGGGGAGTAATTTTTTAGACACCGGAATGTCTTGAAGATAGGCTTCCTTTTGGGCTTGTTTATGTTTAGTGTAGCAATGTTCAGGTCGTGGTCTGCAATTGGGCAGGGAACTATGTCCCAATAGGGTATACTTTCCACTTTATTTGTTATTATTAGATCTATTAGAGTACTAGAATTAGGGGTTATGAAGGTCGGTTTTGTCACTATTTGTGTTAACTTCACAGTGTTGATCACTCTTTTCATTTTGTTATCTGCTGAGAGGAAGTCATCATTAAAGTCACCAAGTATGTATATGGGTTTATGGCACACACATATTTCTGAATGTTTCTAGCAGATGATTAAATGAACTGGTAGGTGCTTGAGGGTGACCGTAAACACACCCTACAATGAAAGATGAAAGTTCCTGATACTGCACAGTGATCCATAAATCTTCGAGCCCTTCAGTTTTTTCTAGACCTGTGGTTATTTCTGATGCACAAAGATAATTTCTAACATAAATACACACCCCATCCCCTCAACCATAGTCATTGCAAAATATTTTAGACTCTGGGATATTCACATATTTATTTTCAGTTGTAGGAGGAAGCCAAGTTTCACGTACACAGAGGATGTCTATGTTGTAGTCTTTTGTTAGCATTTTTATTTCCTCAAAATGAGCGAGAAGGGACTGAGCGTTCACATGTACTACTGCTACATTCTTACCATGTTTCATCAGGGTGGTATCCATAGTCATAGTTGTAGTTTGTTCTTAAAGTCATCCATGATGTGTCTCAACTGTGTGATTCTGCTGGGAATTCATCACTATAGTGCGTTCTGGGGTTAGCCCATGGATCCTGGTGTATGTTCTTGCCGTTGGATGGGTAACGCTCATTTGAGTACGTGCCATGGTATGATTGGGCCTTCCCAAAGTTTGTATGCCTAGGTGAGTGTCTAGGGTTGTAAGAGCCATCTCTCCAGGAGAAGTCTCTTGTGCGTGGAAAGCAATAAGAGAAGCTTGTATTGTGTCTCTTTCTGTAGTCTCGCGGATAGGGGATTGTTTCATAAGCTCTTTGCTGTTTATTTTGGTATGACTGTAGTTTGGGATAGTTTGTAGTTAACCCAGGTTGTGTCCATTGTTTGCCCCCGCAATATGGCTGGACAATTGTGCCTGTAGGCCATTGATTCAGTTTGTAAGCCACATATTCAAATCCTCTCGATATCGTTATTGCGAAGAAGACCCAATTTGGTTTGCGAGAAAGCTCCTTAATCAAGACTTCTTCAGAGGGAATGCCTTGATTTATCAATATATTACGTATCTCTCTCTCAAAGGGGTTGCCAGGAATGCGAATATGTATTTGAGCTGTAACCCTTGCACTTGCATTACTGGGTAACTGTGGCTGTGGGGGAGAGGACTTTGATGGAATGTTTAGATTAGAGACTGCTTCTATTTTGTCTTTCCTGTTTTCTTCACTGTTTTGCAGCCTATTGCTGGGTTGCTTATTTGTGCTGGAAGGTGTAATTTGGTTGTCCTGGTTAGTGATAGTTGCTGTGTTGTTAGGAGTAGTGGAGATGGGCTCTATATCTTCTTCGCTGTTTTGCAACCCTTTACCAGGTTGGTTATTTGTGCTGGGAAGAATCTTGTTCTGGTTAGTGCCTGATGTTGTGTTGTTAGGAGTAGTGGGAAAGGGCGCTGTTGTTTCTTCATTATTTTGTAACCTGTTAATGAGTTGGTTATTTATGCCAGAAGGTGTATTCAGGTTGTCTTGTGGACTATCATTTTTATCTGGATCTACCTCTTCTTCACTACCACTGTCATAATTGTCTTTCAATGATGCACTGAAGGAATTGTGAGTAGAGACAGAAAACCTAGTTTGCAAAACCTGAGGGTTGTTGATAGAAGGGACATCATCATTGTTAGGAGACAGAACTGAATTGAGGGGTGGAGATGTTTCTAATAGCAGTTTCAATCTAGAATTATCTCTTTTAAGTAGGGCAATGTGTGATTCTAGCAAACCCACCTTGTGTTGTAAGGCTTTCACCTCTTCAGCATCTGCTTCCAAAATTCTCACCTTATCTGCAAGACTTTCAATCATTCAATGTAGGTCTCCTAGGTCGGGTGTTTTTTTAGACTCTATGGATTTTACAACCGAAGTTTTAGATTGAAAGAGTTTGTTAAGTTCACCATTCATTGAGATATTCAGAACACTTGCGCTAAAAGTGATTATATTTGTAATTATATATTTTTTGCTTGCTTTTTTATCATGCATTTACCACAGTGACGAAAAATAAAATTATATATATATATATATATATATATATATATATATATATATATATATATATATATATATATATATATATATATATATATATATATATATATATATATATATATATATATATATATATATGAAGGACAAAGAAAGGAAAG
This sequence comes from Halocaridina rubra, assembly GCA_037179515.1. NCBI lineage: Eukaryota > Metazoa > Arthropoda > Malacostraca > Decapoda > Atyidae > Halocaridina > Halocaridina rubra. Next base: position 245 of record JAXCGZ010010636.1, on the reverse strand, counting down.
AAAATCCAAAATCTTAAGAGGAAAAAACGAATGGCAAGATAGTTCCTAATTTTTTTTTTCTGGTGGCCAGGCAGGCCGTAAATACAGCTACATGAAAATAGCCCCACCTCAGCAAATTTTCCTTGGGTCCTTCCATGATGGCCAAAAAATCCAATCGGAAGTTAATATCAGGTGATGAACCCCTTATCCTTAATCCGTTTACAGGCCTGCCTTCATTATTCTCAGAGAGAGAGAGAGAGAGAGAG
>JAXCGZ010010635.1:17500-23891 GCA_037179515.1 Halocaridina rubra | reverse complement strand
TAGGTTGACCATGGCACCAGCCGCCCGTTGCAAGACTACGACTGAAGGCATAAGGATGCAGCTAGGACTGGTCCAGACAGTTCCGGGTTGAGTCTTCCTTCAGGACGGTTCTTTCCCCATGCCAACATCTACACTGAATATTCTGGCATATCTGTTACACATCTCTTGCTATTCCATTACATTTGACAAATCACAACATTCCCCAAATCAGTCACTTTTTCTCTCTTTTTTCCTCAAATTTGTTATTATTTACGGAAGGTCCATAGCTAATGGCCCCCAGTACCGGCATAGAGGGGTGCGAAGAATCTCCGGGGATCGTGTTGACTCCACTATTGGCTTGAGGGCAGACATGCCTGGTGGTAGTAATGGTTCTGCTCTTAACCTTGCACCTCCCAATAGATCTTCTTCTTTCACTCTTCACCATTCTAACATTCGTGGGCTGAACTCTAATCTTTCGTCTGTGGAACAGTACTTGGGTACTTTCCTCCCTAACCTCCTCCTCCTATCTGAAACCCAGCTGCCTATACATGCTTCCACTGACCCTTTTCAAATCTCTCACTATAATTTGTATACTCGTTTTCATTCCAAAGGTGGGGTCTGTGCCTACTGCAACATTAACACTCCTACTGCGAGGCTCATGGACCTTGAATCTCCTGATTTTGATGTTGTTTGGCTAAGAGTCTATCTCTCCACTACCACTATCTTCCTTTGCTTCTGCTACTGTTCTCCAAACTCCACTGAGTTTGTGTCTTTCTTTGAATATCTGTCCTCGTGCCATGAGTCCTTGCTATCTTCTCACCCACATGCCGAAGTTCTCTACATTGGAGACTTCAGTGTACACCACAGTGAGTGGCTTCATTCTTCTCACACTGATGTTGGAGGTAGTGAGGCCCTTGCTTTCTCTATTACTCACGATCTGGAGAAAATGATCAAATATCCTACTCGCATTCCTGATCGTCACGAACATGCAGCAAACACTCTTGACCTATTTTTTACTTCTAACCCTTCGAACTACTCTTATTCTGTGCTTTCCCCTCTTGTCAAATCTGACCACTCTATGATCGCAGTCTCTCCCATTTTCGCTCCACCTCCACCAATCCCTTCTACTCAGTGCAGCCTTTGGAACTTCGAGCGTATCCAACATGAAAATTTGCGTAACTTCTTCTTTGCCTTCCCATGGGATGACTACTGCTTTCGATTCCACAACCCTGATCAGGTAGCTCAAAAAGTTGCCGAGATCATGACCTTGCAAATGGAGGCGTACATCCCCTCTTCTACAAAAACTTTCTCTGCCCCTAAACCTTGGTTTCACCGTGTCTGCTCTATCGCTATCCAGGCTAGGAATCGGGCACACCTATCTTACCAAGCCTCTCCTTCCGATTTAACTCGCTCTGCTTTTATTGTAGCTAGGAATCACTGTACTGCTTAGAGTCGAAGGTCTAAGGCTTCCTTTATAAGAGGGAAAGTTGATGGACTTAACTCCTCTCCCACTAACAAATGCTTCTGGTCCTTAGCCAAAAACCTCTCCAATAACTTCTGTAAGTCAAGCTTTCCCTCTCTCATTCGTTCTGATGGTTCAATAGCTTGCTCTCCCACTGACAAAGCCACTCTCTTTGGTTCTCATTTATGTGCCAAATCTTCTATAAACTATTCCAGCACACCTATCCCTCAATTTTTACCCCTCTCTAGCCCTATGCCCTCCCTTATCCTTTCTTCATGCAAAGTTCATAAGGTTCTTCGCTTGCTAAGGACGAACAAGGCATCTGGTCCCGATGGTATCCCTGCAAGGTTCCTTAAGGAGTTTACAGATGAACTGGCTCCAGTGCTTTGCTGTCTTTTGCACCTCATTCTGTCAACCAGTATCTATCCTTCATCTAGGAAGCATGCTCTAGTTCAACCAGTTCCTAAGAAGGGTGACTGCTCTATTCCTTCAAACTACCCACCTGTTGCCCTAACCTCCTCTATTGCTAAAGTTTTCGAAACTTAACTCAATGCTCGTTCTTGAATCACTTTGAACTTAACTCACATATATCCGATCACCAGTATGGCTTCCACAAGGCAAGATGCACTTGTGATCTCCTGTCCTATCTTACTCATGCATGGTCATCTTCTCTGAGGAACTATGGGGAATCCTTTGTCGTCACCCTTGATATCTCTAAAGCTTTTGACAGAGTCTGGCACAAGGCTCTGTTGGCCAAACTTCCTGCCTATGGCTTTACCCCTTCTTTCTGTTCGCTGATTTCCAGTTTTCTTACTGACCGCTTTATATCTGTAGTTGTTGATGGCATGACATCTAGCCCTTTCCCTGTTACCAGTGGTGTTCCAGAGGGCTCTGTTCTTTCACCTACTCTGTTCCTTCTCTTCATCAATGATCTTCCACAATCTCCATCTTCCTCTCTTCTTCATGCCTTTGCTGATGATTCTACCCTTCATTTTTTCCTCTTCCTTTTCTTCACAACCTTCATCTGTTACTCGAAATCAGTCTCGTATCACTCTTTCTTCTACTCTGAACTCTGATTTGCAGAGGGTGTCTGAGTGGTGTACTCAAAATTTAGTTAAATTCAATGCCTCCAAGACACAGTTCCTGGTTATCTCTTTATCTTCTTCTCCTCCTGATAACCCTATTGTCTTCGAAAGTAACGAAATTTCCCCTCTTAATTCTGTCAACATATTAGGAATCCATATAGCCTTTAACTTGTCTTGGAGGAGTCATATAATCCAAATTTCTAAATCTTCATCCAAAGAATTAGGGGTTTTGTTTCGTTTTCGTCATTACTTTTCCTCTTAAACAGATACTTAAAATTTATAAAGGTCTTATCCGTTCTGCTTGGAATACTGCTCACACATCTGGGGTGCTTCTTTTTATACTTATCTTCTTGATAGGGTTGAATCTAAGGCAGTCAGACTCATTAATGATCCTTCTCCTACTTCTGATCTCGATTCTCTCTCTTTGCTGTAAGGTATCTAACCATTCTCTTTTCTATCGCTACTACTACCAAAGCTGCTCTGATGAGTTGGCGAGTTGCATCCCTCCCCCACTGCCGAGGCCACGTAACACTCGCCAAACGGCCTCATCTCACAGGTACTGTGTGGAGATTTGTAGCTCGCGGATTGGTTGGTGCAGCGACTGCTTTTTCCCATCTACCTACAGACTCTGGAACTCTCTTCCTCTTTGTGTCTTTCCTAATTCTTATGACCTTTCAACCTTCAAAAAGCAGATCTATCGTCATCTCAGAGTCTAGTCCTCCATATCTCTGGGTCCTATGTACTTTGACTGTCTTTTCTATCTGTTATTTTCCTTTGTGTGACACTACCTCATCTCTGCCTTGTCCTTAACCTTTCTTTTCCTTCGTCTTGGTATTTTCTCGTGCCCGGGCCTTTATTGATGATCGCAGTTTCTGCCTGACCCAGTGTCACACTCATTAAAAGAAAAAGAAAAGAAAAAATAAATAAAAAAAATTATATATATATATATATATATATATATATATATATATATATATATATATATATATATATATATATATATAGTAAGGAAGCTCATCAGTGAAACAAAACTTATAAAACAATATTCAAATAGTAAAGAGGCTAGTGAAATGTATCTAGACAGGCTAATGACACATCAACAAGGTTAAATTTATAACAAAATTATCAGCAAGATGAATTTTTATAATATAACAAAATTTATCTGCAAGAACATTCTATAATAAAAAAAATTGCGTAAGCAACGTATCTACAAGATACGTCATCATTACGTCATTACTACGTCATCACTAGATGAGAGAAAACAGAGAACACAGAAATAGGAGGGACATTTTTGTATTGGGATCATGCTTTCTACATGTACAAGAATATTAAACAAGGTATATTCAAAATTAGCTATAATGCTGAAATATAAATTGCAAATAATCATAATCTGCATATATATATATATATATATATATATATATATATATATATATATATATATATATATATATATATATATATATATATATATATATATATACATATATATATACATATATATATATCTATATATATATATATATATATATATATATATATATATATATATATATATATATATATATATATATATATATATATATATATATATATATATATATATATATATATATATATATATATATATATATATATATATATATATATATATATATATATATATATATATATATATATATATAAACACATTACGTAATTGAAAACATGAATCATTTTTACCCTGACCGGGACTTGAACCTGGTACTTATAATTACTAAGCCAAGACGCGACCAACTACACCATACTTACATATACCTTGGCTGTTTCCCCCTTTAATTGGGGGGTAGCCGACATAAAAAAAAAAAAACAAATAGGGGGATTACTTTGCTCTATGGGCAATGATGAGGGAGCTAGTGACCGTTCAGATGGCACTGCTGGAGTGCCACAGCCCATCCTCCCGGCTCTTCCACAACCTCTGTCGCCTCACAACTGCCAGCTCCTCCTACTGCCCCTACCACAAGGCTATCTCTGTAAGATGCAGCCCCGTGGTAACAGCAGATGCCCATCAGAGCCGCGTCACAATCGCTCGCCACTCATTCCTATTCCCAGCACGCTTGCTTGCTTCCCTCACATCCATCCTCCTATCATTCAGGGCTCTCCTCACTCCATCCATCCATCCAAACCTAGGCCTCCCTCTAGCATTCCTCCCATCAACTCTCGCACTCATCACCTTTTTCAGCAGCCCCTCACAATCCATCCTTTCCACATGGCCAAACCATCTCAGAACATTCATATCTACTCTGGCTGCAATTTCTCTCCTCACACCCGTTCTTGCTCTCACCACTTCGTTTCCAACCCTATCCAATTGAGATACACCAATCATACTCCTCAGGCACTTCATCTCAAACACAATTAGTTTCCGTCTCTCGCTTACTCTCATACCCCATAACTCTGATCCATACATCACAGTTGGCACAACCACTTTCTCATACAAAACTTTCTTAACATTCATTTCCAACCCTCTATTCTTCATCACTCCTTTCAATGCACCCAACACTTTACATCCTTCATTCACTCTGTGACACACATCTGCTTCCACTCCACCATTTGCAGCTGTAACCGACCCTAAATACTTAAACTGATTAACCTCCTCAAGTGTCTCTCCATTCAACATAACATTCAATCCAGCGCCATCCTCATTTCTTGTACACCTCATAACCCCACTCCTTCCCACATTCACTCGCAGCTTCCTTCTCTCACACACCACTCCAAATTCTGACACTAACTGACACAGCTTTTCCTCTGAATCTGCCACCACCACAGTATCATCTGCAAACAGCAACTGATTCAGCTCCCACTCGTTATCATCCCCATCTACCATTCTCAAACCTCGACCACGCACTCGCTTATTCACCTCTCTTACAACTCCATCAATATACAAATTGAACAGCCATGGTGACATCACACATCCCTGTCTCAGTCCCACACTCACTGGAAACCACTCACTCACTTCATTCCCTACCCTAACACAAGCTCTACTACCCTCATACAAACTCTTCACTGCATGCAATAAATTACCATTTATTCCATATAATCTCAAAACATTCCACATAGCCTCTCTATCAACTCTATCATATGCTTTCTCCAGATCCAAAAATGCAAAATACACATCCTTACCCTTTGCTAAATATTTCTCACATAACTGCCTAACTATAAAAATCTGATCTATACAACCTCTACCTCTCCTAAAACCACTCTGCACTTCCGCGATCACATATTCTGTCTTATACCTAATCCTATTAACCAGTATCCTACCATACACTTTTCCTACCACACTCAACAAACTTATACCCCTAAAATTACTGCATTCATACATATCTCCCTTACCTTTGTATAGGGGCACTATACAGGCAATCACCCAATCCACTGGCACCAATGACAACATAAAGCATATATTAAACACTCTCACTAACCATTCCAATGCAGTCACACCCCCTTCTTTCAACATCTCCGCTCTCACACCATCCATTCCAGGTGCTTTACCTGCTTTCGCCCCATACAATGCCCTCTTCACCTCCTCTCTTGTAATCTCTCTCTCATTTTCATCTCCCATTACTGGCCCTTGAACCCCTCCCACTGCCACTATAGCTGCCTCTCTATCTTCCTCAACATTCAGCAAGCACTCAAAATATTCTGCCCATCTTTTCCTTGCATCGTTCCCTCCTAACATCTGTCCATTCACATCCTTCACTGTCTCTTCCATCCTCGATCCACACTTCCTTGCTCCCTTCACTTCTTTCCAAAACTTCTTTTTATTCTCCTCATATGACCTACTAAAATCCTGTCCCCACCTAACATTTGCCAACCTCTTCTCTTCCTCCAC
>JAXCGZ010010635.1:0-12500 GCA_037179515.1 Halocaridina rubra | reverse complement strand
GTTTGGTATTTTTATTCTAAATTCATGTTTATATGCTAATGTAGTCACTGTTAATAAGAATATTTCTTTAGTGGCTGTTCTCAGCATTTCATAACTTTATTTTTATATCTAAATATACTAATGTTATGTATCAGTTACTCAGCTAAGCCCTAAGTATCTTGGAATAATAATCTAATGGTGTAGACACATACTTTCAATTACCACCCGATTTCCAGGCAGCCCCGACCTGCAAATTATTTTTTTTTTCACAAATCAGTCCCTTTTTACCCATTGGAGAGATTGCAAGCGTCTGCAGATGCAGGGGAGGCGAAGTATACCCTTTGAGTGGTTACATATGGCCACTGTTTGTACTCAGAGGTCATATCTATTCTCTCCTGCATTTGTATTAGAGACATTAGGCCCTAGTTTCCGGCCCTAGAATCTACTCCAGGCTACGTTCATATTTCTCAGTTGGAGGGAGATCCACCTCTGATGGGCAGGTGCATGAGAGGTGGTCCTAGGACCACCTCAAGATTCGCAAAACGCAGGGGGGGTATAGGCTCATGACAGATATGTAGGCGCTCTCCCGTTGTCCGGCAATGTCTCCAGAAACAGAATTCACGGTACGGGGTTACAACCCGGACCTGTTCGTAGCGTAGAAGGTGAGGGGTTGGGCGGAATCAGGTGTGGGAATAAGCCCAAGACCTAGCAATGATGGGTAGGGAGGGACTGAAGGGGAATGAGAAAAGGGAAATGAATATTACTATGACTAAAACTGAGAAAGGGAGATGAAAAAAGTCCCCATACATATAATAAACTCCATAAAAATGAGGAAGGGATATGAAAATCCCTACAATTAAAAAAGTTAAATAATTAACAATTTAAAAATGTTCCCAAAGGGAAATAACGTCTTTTTAGCTACGTATTCGAACTGATAAAGATGGGAAAGAAAAAAGTCCCCGCTGACTTTGACAATGTTTAGTGGATATCAAATTTGTAATGATTTTAGTTTTATGTTAAAATTAAGGACCACTCAAAGACTCCCCTAGAAATAAGTTCAATATGGTAAGTGTCATTAAAGAATAGTTGTTATTTATCAATTGTGCACGTGCTTAATTCTCATTTTTTCTCAGTATAATGTGTTATATATTACTATTGAATATTTGCAGATATCATATCCAACTGTATTTTATATTATTTGAGTAATGCAATTGTCTTTATTTAGGGTTTTCTCCTAAATAATTTTGTCAATGATTAGTAGCTATATATTGAAATTGTGACTATTTTTGTAGTGTCATAATGATTTATCACTGAATATTTGCATAGATCCTATCCAACTGTATTTTATATTATTTGAGTAATGTAATAGCTTAATTAGTTTTGATCTTAAATAATTTTGTCAATGCTTAGTAGCTATATATTGCAATTGTGAATACTTAATTTTGATTTTTGTCTTTAATTAGAATGCTTATTGTAAGGAGCATATTTTTCTTTTGTTAGTTTTTCTGAAATCAAATGCTCTGTATGTATGAGAATGTCTTTCAGGAGAATTTTAGTAAGCATTAAGAGCATAGTAATTTTGATATTCTTGTAATCTGTTTAGATAATTATATGAAATTGTAATAATGTCATAAGTCAGTTCATTAGATAGTTTTGCCACTTTTATATTTTTTAATAATAATTGTAAAAAATTATAAGGTTCTCAAAGAAAATGTTTCATGCTTCAACTGAAATATACTATTGCAGAGTGGTGGTGGGGAGTGTCATAAGAAAAGTTTAAGAAAGTCAAGTGTTGTATGTTATCATTTTAGGCCTCTCACATAGATGCCAAGAGCCGGTAGAGGTCAAAGTGGTAACCTAAAAGCCACCCACCAGAGAGGAGAGCATACACAGAGCGCGTCAGTTGGAAGTTGGGTCTTGCTGGGGGCAGAACTACGATCTATATAGAAGTTTCCCCCTAAGGGGGAGAGGAACTGTGAGGTGTAGTAACGGGGCGTTTTGAGGTGTAAACTAAGTATAAATTTATAAATACTGTTAAACGAGAGATGCATATCTGCTATCACCGACCACGCTACCCACAATTATAATTAAGAATACAACTTTAATGTCATGCCGGTGTTATTTAGCTTTTTCGTATAGGGGAAGGCCCATACGTCAAGAGATGGGAAGTCAGTGATAACTTCAGTAATGGAAATAGAAACCCACAGTAGAGTTCTTTGTAATTTATTATTTCCACTGAGTGCATTAGTAAGATTACAATGAACTGTGTTGCTAGTGGAAAGTGAAAACTTTGTATTATTTAATTATTTATTAAAAACAAAATCTCTACTGTGGGTTTCTAAGAAACCTAAAAGCCACCCACCAGAGAGGAGAGCATACACAGAGCGCGTCAGTTGGAAGTTGGGTCTTGCTGGGGGCAGAACTACGATCTATATAGAATTTTCCCCTTAAGGGGGAGAGGAACTGTGAGGTGTAGTAACGGGGCGTTTTGAGGTGTAAACTAAGTATAAATTTATAAATATTGTTAAACGAGAGATGCATATCTGCTATCACCGACCACGCTACCCACAATTATAATTAAGAATACAACTTTAATGTCATGCCGGTGTTATTTAGCTTTTTCGTATAGGGGAAGGCCCATACGTCAAGAGATGGGAAGTCAGTGATAACTTCAGTAATGGAAATAGAAACCCACAGTAGAGTTCTTTGTAATTTATTATTTCCACTGAGTGCATTAGTAAGATTACAATGAACTGTGTTGCTAGTGGAATTTCCACTGAGTGCATTAGTAAGATTACAATGAACTGTGTTGCTAGTGGAAAGTGAAAACTTTGTATTATTTAATTATTTATTAAAAACAAAATCTCTACTGTGGGTTTCTAAGAAACCTAAAAGCCACCCACCAGAGAGGAGAGCATACACAGAGCGCGTCAGTTGGAAGTTGGGTCTTGCTGGGGGCAGAACTACGATCTATATAGAAGTTTCCCCCTAAGGGGGAGAGGAACTGTGAGGTGTAGTAACGGGGCGTTTTGAGGTGTAAACTAAGTATAAATTTATAAATACTGTTAAACGAGAGATGCATATCTGCTATCACCGACCACGCTACCCACAATTATAATTAAGAATACAACTTTAATGTCATGCCGGTGTTATTTAGCTTTTTCGTATAGGGGAAGGCCCATACGTCAAGAGATGGGAAGTCAGTGATAACTTCAGTAATGGAAATAGAAACCCACAGTAGAGTTCTTTGTAATTTATTATTTCCACTGAGTGCATTAGTAAGATTACAATGAACTGTGTTGCTAGTGAAAAGTGAAAACTTTGTATTATTTAATTATTTATTAAAAACAAAATCTCTACTGTGGGTTTCTATTTATATTATAATTATAATTATAATTACTATTATTATGATTATTATTATTATTATTTTTATTATTATTATTAGTAGTAGTAGTAGTTGTTGTTGTAGTAGTAATAGTAGCAGAAGTATTGTTATCTTTATTATCAATATTATCGTTATTATTATTTTTATTATTATTATTATTAGTAGTAGTAGTAATAGTATTTGTAGTCGTTGCTTGTGGTATACCACTATTGCATTTTGTAGTCGTACTCCGCTGTCGTGTTAGAGTTGTACTTTCGCTGCCACCAGTGTCGTGTATATATTATTATATTTCTATTCTTCTACAATTCAGGTCAGGACCCAATCGTGCAAGGTGATAACAGATATGCAAAAATACTTAACACTTACTTTATTTAGAAGCTAGTATGTTCCACTAAGCTTCAATTCACATCCTTAATATAATGTGACCTGTATGAGCGCCAAATATACTCTGCCTCCCCTCGCACTCTGTTTGACCCTTTTTAACACTTGGGGTAATTCAAACACATACAAAGAGGTGGCGGCATGACTACTGGTTATGCCTACACCAATAGGCTTTCAAAGAAGGGGGAACACCCCATACCCTATGGTGTGGGGGCATTTAAAACAATGCAGGCTTCTCCGTCAATTTTGGGCTTGGTTTTTATAACAGAGAAAGCCATGTGAGAACTTCTAGCCTGCACATGGGGGGTTCATGGGCACGGCCCATTCCAGATATACGTTATTTCTGGTGTAGCATTAACTTACAATGAAAAGGATGCTTATCATCTACTGAGATAACAGAGTTCATGTAAAGTAACATAATAATAAATCAAGCACATCTAAAAACATTGTGAATCACAGGAGCTTATGTTATTAATATTAGAAATTGCTAACACATATCATTTTAGGCCACAAGCAGAGCATAATTACCTAAGTAAATTTTTTCTGTATTATATATCAAAGTTTCCCTATGCTCTTTAATACATACTAAAGTTATCTGAAAATGATTTCATTGTCAAGGGTACACTCAATATATAGAACATGTGATTTCCAAAAAAAGACTAACTAAAGAAAAATATATTCTCATAACAATCATTCTAATAAAAGAATTTCAATTAGCAATACTCTTTAATAAAAAAAATATAAATAAATAAAAAATGGTTATTGTACTAATAATACAAACACTGTAAATGACAATTATTTGATAATGCTCATAAATGAGACAGTGACGCTTACTATATTAAAACTAGAGTAACTATTTCTCTAACATCTATATATACTACCTATAGTTGAGGCATTGAGGCTTCTTAACTTAAATCTTATGCTCTAAAAAAAAATATCAGGCTTGCTATCCTGGAAAAAAATATTATACTGCACATGGTTTCACTGTGGGGAATTTTCAGTTTCCCGTGCTATGTTCTATTCTATGGTAAATGTCTCTCTATCATTTTCTTTTCTTTTATTCTGAATTTTCCATAGCCTTTTTGTTCTCATCTCAATTTTTTCACATCTTTTAAATTCCCCTTCGTCCCCAAATGGAGTCCCACACTTTGGGATATCGCTAGGTACTGGGCCGACCCCCTCCTTTTTCCATCATCCCTCACGCCTACGCTGAGAGATAGGTCTGGGTTGTAACAACGAATGGCCCTTTGCCCTACGTCGGAGTGCCACCGGACAATGGAAGAGAGCAGATATATTCATTTTGAGTGCCTCTTCCCCTGTGTAAACTCAACTGTTGAGGCGGTCAAATCACCATATCTCCTCTCACAACACTTATCCCCTGTACACGCATCTCCCTCCAAACTCAAATTCTGCAATTAGAATAGCCTGCAGTAGATTATAGGGCCAGAAATAAGGGCCTAATGTGGCTATCACAAATACAGGAAACAATAGATATCACCTCTGGGCACGAACAATGGCCATATGTAAGCACACAGAGGGGATACTGTGCATCCCTTTATCTGTAAGCGCTTGCAATCTTTTCAATGGGTAAAAAGAAAAAAGTGTGTGAAATTGCAGGTCGGGGCTACCTGATAACAGAATAAAGGTTGTAAATATTTGTCTACACCATTCAGATCAAAGTTCCAAGATACTTATTACATAGCTGAGTTACTTATAGAGCATCTCAACAAGACATTAGTGTGCTATATATATATATATATATATATATATATATATATATATATATATATATATATATATATATATATATATATATATATATATATATATATATATATATATATATATATATATATATAAAAGATATGAAATACTGAGAACAGCCACAAAAGTAATATTCTTATTAACAGTGACTACAGTAACACAACGGTAAGAATTCAAAATAAAAATGCTAATAATTGTGTTACTGCTGATAATATAAAGAAAATAGTAATTAGCAAGAAGGACAATGGAGTGATAATAACAACAACAACCATAATACTACTACTGCTACTAATCATAATTATAATAAAAAAAATAAGAATAGCAGTAAATAATAAGTGATACTAGCATTTTGAGGCAAGAACAAAATTCTTTAATTGTATTTCATTATAATGCTCGTTTTAAAGTAAATTCTTTTGGCCAGTTTCTTTTACCATTTTCGAATTCCTGTTGTCACAATATCTAGTAGCATAGCCACCAGCCTCTCTGTTGTTTGATTTATCTGTGGTAGCTCAGATTTCCTTTAAAGACAGTTGAAATATGTGGCAGACAAATTTTCTGTTACTACTCAATTAAAACTCTAGCTTATCAGTGTAACATTAACATGCAAGTAACTCATAAAAAACAACGAAGCTAGATCACGTTTCTTCTAGTAATTTATAAAAAAACTAAAAAAAAAAAATCAACAGTCAAAGTATCCAAAGTCAACTTCTTATAAATACTTGGCTTTATGCATTCATTTACTAGTAAAAAATATAGAGGAGGTGTCTAACTACCCTTCACTCTATACTCACCACTAGCAAGTCTTGTAAAAGATTTTTTGCTAAACTTTCTGATAAGAGAAATATTGTTTAATAACTTTTTAAAAAAATAACATTAATTTAGTACGGATTAAGCTGAGGCAAATTATATATCCATTCTTTTTCTTGTTTAAAATTGCAAAAACACTAGTGAAATGCACATGCACACACTTACCAGAAGTCAAACATACCTCTAAACGGAAGTTAAACAAAATACTACAAAAATATTTAATTATTACTGTCAATAAAATATGAAACTATCTCTTGAAAAGCTTAACAAGCACTGTAAATTAAAAACATTTAATACTAAAAACTGATACTTCGAGATTTTTTTCTTAATACACATTAACAAAATTACAATTACTCTTTCTCCAACAACAAAATAAAGGGACTTAACTATCATTATTTTAATTACATATTCAAAATATACACTCTGAAAATCTCAAATTATCTTAATTAGCACAATTGTAATCATAAATTTCACGATAAATGAACAATAAGTATTTGCAGATAAGCTTAAAAAAATCGTTAATATCTTTATGTCTGCAAAATATCACAAATATTATATGAAATCTATACCCATTTGTCAATATAAAAAAAATAAAAGAAAATATGACTTTTACTTGCAAACAGTAAAAAAATAACTTCACTTTAGAATCATACTTTGCTTAAATTTCATTATCTTTTAAAGAATCTCACATTTAGCAAGAGAATCTTTTCTATGAACTCAAATCTTATTCCTTTTTTCTTCTCCTTTGAATTATTACCTTAACAGGCTACCTCAGCAGACAGAAAAGGTTTTAAACCCTTTTTTATACATACGTATATCGGGTAGCAATTTATTTATCTATTTAGGGTTAGTTTTTCGAACAATTAATTTAAATACTTCAGCTAGAAAAGAAAAAAATCACTCAGCTTTGCGTTCTTTATCAGTTACGATCTCTCTTGGAATTTTGAAAAAAAAAAAAAACGAACAACCAACCTATGAGTGGAGTAAGGGACCGATCAAAACATGGTGGGCTTGATCCCCCACTTAAGACAGCACCTCAGCAATATTCTAGCAGGAGGGATGGTACTACATTGACTCTTAAAACACCTGACACCTCTCGAGGTCATAAACTATGTATCCCTTATATTTTCCTCTATCCTGCTCTTAGACAAGTCTCTCTCTCGATTCCACCCCCAAGCACCCCTCCCTATTTCACTCAAAGTCGGTCGCCCTCACGCGCTCTACCCCTCCTCTCGCTCTCGCTTCCATCCACCGCGTTCGCTCACCCATTCTCTGCTGGCGACTTCCCCCATCCATTAAGCACATTTTCCCCCCATCACTCTGAGGGAGTGTGTTGGTATCTTCTCGATTCCACTCATCTAGCCTCCTCGACTTGTCTCTTTCAATGGTCTTGGGTCCATTCTCTCTCCCTCTCTACAGCGTGGTGATGAGGAAGAGTACTGTTTTTATCCCCTTTCACGTGACATCGACTACTCTATTTTCTTTCCCCGCCTGCATAAAACCAAACAAATGAAAATCCCGTTATATCGACCTGTAGTAGTCTTAATAACCATCGGAAAAGTCTCTGATTCTTCAATAGATTTGAAATACACATATATTTTATGAGTAACTGATCGCTATAAATTAAAATTACTTTATATAAAAAACGAAGCTGAGAGGTGGATCATTCCCGTGCTTTCTTTCTTGGAAACTTTTCACCAGCTGCGAAGTCACACGTGACAAAAGAAAAACTTTAACAGCGGATTCAAGTTCGGTCTTCAGGGCGATTTTTACGTGCGTTTCTGAGTGTAAAAAAAAAACTGCAGTTTTTATTTTATTCTGGAACACTGTCAATCCTGCGGACGACAAACGGTGACGTAAATTACTCTACTTCTGCTTTAGAAAATATAACACTTAGATAATTTTACACGTATATTATTTTTTTTCTCAAATCCAATCACTACCTTCGCCTGTCTAATATTTAACCTAGGTGATAAAATACAAATAGTTGGACACCTTTTAAACACAATCACTCCTTATACTGTTCTAATTCAAACAAAAATTGAGGGTATCATTACTTCTAGCTATTAGTTCAAATTATCTAGTTTGGTATTGGGTACAGAAATTATACTTCTATTAATTTACTAAAACCATATTCCCTCTTATATGCAGGGCAGTTGAGTCAAAGCATGTCTACAAAGCAAAATGGCAGAGTCCTCCGACCTCAATTTCTTTTAATAGTACCCCCATTACTCACTGAATAAAAATCACAAGAACTTATCTGTTTCTGGATGTGCTAATGACGTCGTTCATACCTATTTAAGATGGCCGATTCACCATCCCGTGAATCTTCTCAGTTGAATTAAGTAACAAATAACGCCTGGCAGGGGTGTTGTTTCTCAAAGCATCCTTCACGGTGCTATGCACGGTGAATTTCTTCATGAATCGCGCTGAAATTCTCTCCCAACTTGACCTCTCGTCTCTACATTCGGTGTTTCTCATCTTCTGCAATTCTGCCGCAGATTCGAAGTATATGGAGCAATCTTTAATGCTGGGCGCATTTTCAGTAGGGGACGGGGTTGAGAAATAACTAGCTGTGCTCCTTCCATCTTCTTAGCTTCCAAAGATGTGCCATACTCTTCAGTATCTTGCATTTTTTTTTTCACAGCAAGAGATTCACTGGCATACAACTTCTTGTCTCTTCACGAGGATTCCTGCGTGGAATCGTACTCATCTGCCACAACTGTCGTATTTCGTAGTCGCTGCTTGCGGTATACCACTGTCGTATTTTGTAGTCGTACTCCACTGTCGTGTTAGAGTTGCACTTTCGCTGCCACCACTATCTTTTAGATATTATTATATTTCTAGTCTTCTGCACTTCAGGCCAGGGCTCAATCAAGCAAGGTGATAATAGATATGCGAAGATATTTAACACTCAATTAACTTAGAAGCTACAGTGATCCTCTTGGCCTAATGCCCCCCCCCCTCTTAACATAATGTGGCCTGTATGGGCGCCAAATATACTCTGCCTCCCCTCGCACGCTGTTTGACGCTTTCAAACACCTCGGGTAATTCAAACACGATCAAAGAGGTGGCGGCATGGTTCTTGGTCATGCCTCCACCAAAAGGGTTTCAAATAAGGGGGAACACCTCATAACCTATGGTGTGGGGGTATATAAAACAAGTGCAGGCTTCCCTGCCAAATTTTGGGCTTGGTTTTTATAACAGAGAAAGCCATGTGAGAACTTCTAGCCTACACACGGGGGCATCCATGGGTGTGAGCTTTGCGACAGTAGCAGTAGTAGTAGTAGCAGAAGTATTATTATTATTATTATTATTATTATTATTATTATTATTATTATCAGTAATAGTAGTAGGATTATTATGATAATAATTTAGTAATTTTTACCAGTAATAACACTTTTACCCTCGAAGAGTCAAGGTTTTGCCTTGACACGGCCACCACCCTTATAAGGGGGATGATGGACCTGGCATATATATAATAATAATAATAATAATAATAATAATAATAATAATAATAATAATAATAATAATAATAGTAATAATAATAATAATAATAATAATAATAATAATAATAATAATAATAATAATTAATAATAATAATAATAATTTTATTATTATTATTATTATTATTATTATTATTATTATTATTATTATTATTATTATTATTATATGGAGTAAAATAAAAGAAAAAAAAGAGAGAAATAAAATAGAAAAACTAGAAGAGGCATTTTAGTTAATATATCACTGTATGCGCGCTCGTGTTTGTGTGGGTGAGTAGTGGGAGGGTCGATATTTATGATGAAAAGGATCTTCATAACCTCTGGCTTCCACGAAGGCATTATATGACTGTCTAACTGTTAGGTGTACATGTGCGCATGCATGTGCACATGCTAACTTAGAACACGTTCGTACTGTTTAAAGACGTCAAGAGTGTGTTTTATCATAAGCTCAAAGAGAATTGGGGCCTACCTTTTATCAACAGTAAAGAAAAGTTAGGTGAGGTTTAGTTAGGTTAGGTTAGGTTGTTAAGTTAAAATATGAGCTTGGCCTTTAAGCTCAATTTCTATCTTAACCTAAACTAATTAAGCCTAGCCTAACCTTTCTTTGCTTTTGATAAATGTCAGGTCCTAACCTTTCATGGGCTCTCAAAATTCTTTATTTTGTAGGTAATAACTTGATTCAATGTCATTCTGTTGATATTTCTAGAGTGAGGCTGTATTTATGCAACTTAGCGAGCTCCTGCGGGCACAAGTACCCCATGTAATGCCTTTTGTTGTTCCTATATATAAGAAACTAAATAAAAAGCTAAGATATCTATTGGCAGTATAAGTAAACATGAGAGAGTGTATTATAGGTTTCAGAAAAGCTGTCTTCTTATAATTTTCCGGTCACATAAATTCACACATACTTCATTCTGATATAACTTCATAAAAATAAATAAGTAAATAAATAGACACATGGATATAGGAAAAGAGATAAAAGTCTATACCGATATCTATAAATAAGAAAAAAAAAGAAGAGAATATTCAGGGTGTTGTTTCAATACTAAGAAATGTTTGATTTTTAAGTTTTTTGTTTTATTTAATGATTTTCTTGCACTTCCAGTTCTCCTAACTTTCCCTTGCACGTTATCATATGTAGGAGAGAGAGAGAGAGAGAGAGAGAGAGAGAGAGAGAGAGAGAGAGAGAGAGAGAGAGAGAGAGAGAGAGAGAGAGAGAGAGAGAGAGAGAGAGAGAGAGAGAATGTAAAACTTTGACTCTCCTTATAAAGGCATAGCTTGTAAAAATCTGAAAACAATTTATTCCTCCCAGATATTAAACAATTCTCTCTCTCTCTCTCTCTCTCTCTCTCTCTCTCTCTCTCTCTCTCTCTCTCTCTCTCTCTCTCTCTCTCTCATTCAAAATTTATGTACATTAGCATAGTGATTAGGAAACCTTCCAGGAAGACCATATAAAGAAAAAACCTCATTTCCTCCGAGAAATGACGCGAAAAAAGGGATGAATTTCCTCACATTTTGCACCACTGGCTGGATTTCCCCAAACGAAAAAATAAGTCTGATATTTTTATTTTTTCATTTTTTTCCCCTTACCGTATATTCATATTCGTAACAAGACTTTTTTTTACAGTATATAATTCGTGCTTTTCCTCTCAAATCTTCCCACTCTATTTCCCTCCCCCCCTTCAGTAAAGACACCGTCACTGATTTCCCCCCCCCATTTCTTATCCCCACCTAATGATGAAGATGCCCCACACCCCACAGCTGAGGGAATGAATTAACATCGGAGGAGAAAACCGAATAATTGGCAACTCTGCTTTAATGCCTTATGTTTATATCTTCAAGAGAGAAAATTCTGAAATTGGCAACTCTGTTTAATGCCGTTGGCTTCTATTATCAAACTAGAACATTTCATAAAGTGTAAACATCTTTAATGAATGGCACAAGCAAGGGACATTGATAGCTCACATCCCGATTAAATACCTACCATGCATCCGTTGCCCAAACCCCTTTTCCAATCACGTGCACTCAGTGGTTTTCAAAAGCTAGCAAGTCTGCTCTTAATGCCTTAGGCTCACATCATCCAAAGAGAAATTCCTAAAACTGGCAACTCAGTTTTCAATTTCTGAACCAGTTAACGCATAGCTCTCGCCTCCATGGGCAGGCTAAAAGTTCACACGTAGCATTCTTTGTTATAGGAACCAAGCCCAGAATTGGCGGGGAAGCCGCATTGTTTTAGATGCCCCCTTCACCGTAGGTTATGGGGTGTTCCCTCTTCTTTGAAAGCCTACTGTTGGAGGCATGACCAAGTGCCTGACCCGAGGTAATAATAAGGGTCAAACAGCTTGCGAAGCAGGAGAGCATAGTTGGCACCCATACAGATAACATTACGTTAAGGGGACGGGGGCGTTGTGGCTCAGAGGAACTTTGTAGCTTCTAAATAACTTAAGTATTCAGTATCTTAGTATATCTATTATCACCTTGCACGATCGAGCACTGGCCTAGAGTGTAGAAGAATATAATATAATATATACACGATAGTGTTGGCAGCGAAAGTACAAGTCTAACACGACAGTGGAGTACGACTACTAAATACGAAAGTGGAATACCACAGGAACAATTAGAGAGAGAGTATAGTTCAGTCTGACAAGATATCAAGATTACCACAATATCATTTAAGGTAT
>JAXCGZ010010634.1:0-23914 GCA_037179515.1 Halocaridina rubra | reverse complement strand
TCGACTGCAGGCTTTTACCTATAATTTGATATTTTTAAATATATAACTCATTATATTATTTGAAGAATAAGCCCAACTCAACTCATTGCTAAACTGAAGACGCTAGTAAGAAACCGCATTTGCGAGAGAGAGGAGGAGAGGAGAGAGAGAGAGAGAGAGAGAGAGAGAGAGAGAGGGGGGGGGTTCAAGGCCGCATCCTTGAACTTCACGTCTGTCTGTCTGCCTTCGATGCTCTTAGTGGAAGTTGTTATGCAGTAGTCACCATGGCTCAAGCGGTAGCGTCCGCGCCTTTGAGGTGTCAGGTCGAGGGTTCACGCCCCATCATGGTTTGAGGCTAGCAAGGGCATGCACTCAGGGTAACGATTACATCTGCCAAAACAAGTCCTTCGCAAGGAGGCAACCGTCCTAGCCCTTGGTAGAAAAGGGAGTCCGTGACGTAAAACCGAAAAAAAGTGGAAGTTGTTTTGCCGTTGGCGCCATTTTTTGAAATATCAAAATATTAGCTACAGAATGGACATCGCAATTGTAATTTAATAATTCCCAAAATGCTTAATTGTAATAGTGTCTATTTTAATATGAATCTTTCTGTTCAGATTCCCTTGATGGGATATAAATGGATAGTGTTTATATTTCATCAAAAAGTGGTGTTTGGCATTCTCATATCAGCCCTGCCGTGGTTCGTCAACTAAACTTAGCTCTCTCTCTCTCATATTCGTTCCTTTTTAAGTCTCTATTCTACAGCCAAGTCATAGTATTTGCCTTCTTCAAATAAAAGCATACACTGTATATGATGAGGCAATAAACATATAGCAACGGGATTGGGAAAGTTAAACATCTCTGTTCGTCTCCCCCTCCCATGTGCTACTTTCACTTTTCCTTTCATATGTGGAATGCCAAGTGACTTCCGCCTTGGCTCCCTCACCCCCCCCCCACTCTGTCAGCTCACTTTCTGCCTTCTCTCTCTCGCTCTTCAAATCACGCGTCGTCTTATCTGTTACTTTCACTCTCGTCATGGTTTCTGTGACAGTCTTCTCTCTACGATATATTTTCCACTTGATCTGTCTTTGTCTATCTATCTTCAGTTGGTGAGTTGCATCCCTCCCCCACTGATGAGGCCGCGTAACACTCGCCAAGCGGCCTCATCTCACAGGTACTGTGTGGAGATTTGTAGCTCGCGGTTTGGTCGGTGCTGCGACTGCTTCTTCCCATCTAGCTCCAGACTCTGGAACTCTCTTTCTCCTTCTGTCTTTCCTACTTCTTATGACCTTTCATCCTTCAAAAAGCAGATCTATCGTCATCTCAGAGCCTAATCCTCCATATCTCTGGGTCGTCTGTACTTTGACTGTTTTTTTTTTTTGGTCTCGTTTTCCCTTGTGTGACACTACCTCATTTCTGCCTTGTCCTTAACCTTTTTATTTTCCTTCGGCTTGGTATTTTCTCGTGCCCGGGCCTTTATTGATGAGAGCAGTTTCTGCCTGTTCCGGTGTCACACTCATAAAAAGTCTATCTTTTTATTCATATTTATTTTTTTTATTTTTAGCCTTATATATATATATATATATATATATATATATATATAATATATATATATATATATATATATATATATATATATATATATATAATATATATATATATATCCAATAGAGACATTAACATATGTGAAAACATGAATCATATTTTACCTCGTGTCTTATATCCTGTTCACTCAGCAGTCTCAATGAGTACGCCCTTAGTTGTATGAAGTCAGTAGTTGAACAACCACCATCTTCAAGGACCCTTGGCTTCAGTCAAAGCAAAAAAAGTCAATCCTGCTATGCTCTTGCAAGTACACAATCTGTTATTATTATTATTATTACTATTATTATTATTGTTATTATTATTATTATTATTATTATTATTATTATTATTATTATTATTATCATTATTATTATTATTATTATTATTATTATTATTATTATTAATATTATTATTATTATTATTACTATTATTATAATTATTATTATTATTATTATTATTATATTTTTATTTCAAAAGAGGACCTCTCTGAAGTACTTTTCAGTCCATAAAGTGTGAGTATATCATATTGACTGCTGTTTGTTATTTTATATATTTCATATCTACCTTTCTATATATCTATCTCTATCTATCTATCTGTATATATATATATATATATATATATATATATATATATATATATATATATATATATATATATATATATATATATATATATATATGTGTGTGTGTGTGTGTGTGTGTGTGAGTGTGTGTGTGTGTGTGATTACCTAATTGTGCTTACGGGAAAGAGCCCAAAACTCGTATCTTCCCGTCTCCTGATCGGTTCCATTTTATACTTAGTAATACTTATCATACCTGTCCTTAAAACTATGGATTGAGATAGCATTAACTACCTCCTCGCTTAGCCAATTCCAATTATCAACTACTCTTACACTGAAAAAGTACTTCCTTACATCCTGCAAAGAAGTTTTCTTACGAAGCTTCAAACTATGACCTCTAGTTCTAGAGCCAGCCATATCAAAATATCGATCCCTATCCATTCTATCATAACCATGAAGGAATTTAAAAAATCTCACCATATCCCCCCTCAATCTTCTAGCTTCGAGTGATGGTAAGTCTAATTCCCTCAGCCTCTCATCATAACTGAGATTACGTGTTTTTGGCACCAGTTTCGTGGCATCTCTTTGAGCTTTTTCAAGCTTAGCTACGTGTTTTTTTCAAGTGCGGATTCCAAAAGGGGGCTGCATATTCAAGTTTTGGCCCTTACTATGCCATTTATATGCATTTCTGTAGACAAATCTGCCAGTATGCTTACTCCTAGATCTCTCTCATTTTCTGTCTCTTGAAGTTGTACTCCCGCCACCGTATAGTCAAGCTTGTACACATTCTCATTACCTTACATTTTGAAGTATTGAATTTCATTAGCCACTTTTCTCACCACTCATGCAGACTATTTAGATCTTCCTGAAGTTCTCTACCACTGTTCTCGTTTCTTACTTTCTTCACAATCTTTGCATCATCTTCAAACATATTCATGAATGAATTTACAGACTCTGGTAGGTTATTTACATATACAAGGAACAAAAGTGGCCCTATAACTGAACCCTGTGGAACTCCACTACTAACTCTTCTCCATGCAGACACTGAGTGTCTTACTCTAACCCTCTGTTCCCTTCCTTCTAAGTAAGTTTTAATCCATTCCAAGACATTTCCACCTATTCTAGCCATTGCTTGCAGCTTCCTAATAAGTCTCCCATGTGGAACAGTGTCAAATGTTTTCTGGAAGTCTAGGAATATGCAATCTGCTCAGTCCTCTCTTTCCTGTAAGATCCAGCTCACCTCATCATAAAATTCTAATAAGTTTGTTACTGTTGATCTACCTTCTTTGAAGCCATGTTGTCTCACTGACAAAAAGTTGAAGGATTCCAAGTGAAGAGAGATATCATTCCTTAGTAGTTTCTCCATAACTTTGCAAACTATGCTGGTCAAGGAAATTGGTCTATAGTTTAGAGCCGTATCCCTCCTTCCCTTTTTGAAGATAGGTATCACGTTTGCTTGTTTCCAGCATCTTGGAATCTCCCCTGACTCCAGTGACTTTTTAAATATGATACTTAGTGCCACTGATATTGAGTTTGCGCATTTTTTAAGTACATAAGGGGATATATCATCAGGACCTGTAGCTTTATGGACGTTTAACTCCATCAGCGTTTTGCACATCTATGTGGCTGAAAGGTTGGTGTTCTCTAATACCGGCCCTTGAGCTTCTATCTCTGCAATCTGAGGGGGTGGGGTATTTTTTACTGTAAATACTGACTGAAACTCCTTGTTCAATTCTTTGCAGATCTCTTCATCCGTCTCAGTGATGCATCCATCCACTCTCGTAAGCCTTAAAACCTGTTCTTTTGCCTTGAGTTTTCCTCTGATAAAGCTGTGGAAAAGCTTGGAATTTTCTTTAGCCTTCCTGGTGATGTCTCTCTCTCTGCCTCTCTTCCTTTACTTTGGCAATCATGTCTTGCTCTTTTTGTAGGTTTGCCAGGCATTTGTTTTTTCTCCTCCTATACCTTTTCCAGCATTTGTCTCTCCACTTTTACACTCATTATTGAACCATTTCTCTCTGGCATGAAATACACCTACTTTGGTGACAGGTATGCAGCAATCTACTATCTTCCCACATTTCTCACAAAAGATGTTGTACATTTCTTGTGTGTGTGTGTATGTATGTATTCATTTATGTACACATATGCAAGCATAATTATTTGTAGAGATATTAATAAAAAGAATGGATACTTAAGCATGCATAAGTATATGCATATATGCCTACACTCACATAATATGCGTATATGCTTATATTTTTTATTTTATGAATGTGACACCAGGACGGGCCAAAAAAGAAATAAATAAAATTGTTCTCATGGGGCCTGGGCACGAAGGAAACATAGTAAAGAAGCAAAGATGCTACTTTGGCTTGTTATCTAGGTCTCACGAATCTACTTTGGTATGCGATCTACACTTTGTATTGTGATCTACAACAAAAAAAGCTAGATTCATGATATGTACATAGCAAGTCAAAGTAGCATTAGGTTAGGTTAGGTTAGGTTAGCTAGTATCATTCCAATATTAGCTTTGGACGTTGTAGATATTTTTGTCCTTGTAGATAGCAAGCCAAATTAGAATTAGGTTAGGTTATGTTAAGTTAGCTAGTATCATTCCAAAATACAATTTCTACGGTGTAGATACTTTGGGTGCAGATATTTTTTTCCCTTGTACATAACAAGCCAAAGTAGCACTGAAGCAGAAATGTAAAGTGTTGTGACTTGTCAGATGTGAAGGGACAATAAGAGATATGCATACATATGTACATATGTATGCGTGTATATATTATGTACGAATATAAGAATGCTTCTTACGAAGCTAGCTTCAACCTCTACTTCTTAAGCCAGCCATATCGCTTCCTGTCTACTCTATCGAATCCATGCATGTATATATATGTTCGTTAGTATGCACATAATTCATACATATATATATATATATATATATATATATATATATATATATATATATATATATATATATATATATATATATATATATATATATATATATATATATATATATATATATATATATATATATATATATATATATATATATATATATATATATATATATATATATATATATATATATATATATATATATATATATATATATATATATATATATATATATATATATATATATATATATATATATATATATATATATATATATATATATATATATATATATATATATATATATATATATATATATATATATATATATATATATAAGGAAAGGTAAAATAATACATACTGAAAGAAAGTGTTCTCATTCTTCAAAATTCTCCAAATCTAGCAAATCTTTGTTTTTTTATGTGCATGTATATTTATTGCAAGGATCTTCTGTAAGGCCCCTCGGCAGAAGATTCTTGCCCACTGGCCATTGTGGATGACCCTAAGCGGGGTTATGGGGGGAAATGTGGTATCTTTTTATCCCCAAAGAGCTAAGAGGTGTCATCGAGGTGTACTATCTTCTGGTGGATGCGTGTCCTTAGACTCGACCACCTTCTTTGCATTGATATTTTTAGTAATTTTTGTATATATATATATATATATATATATATATATTATATATATATATATATATATATATATATATATATATATATATATATATATATATATATATATATGTAGTCGCCGTGGCTCAGTCGGTAGCATCTCCGACTCTGAGGCGTCAGGTCGAGGGTTTGCGCCCCGTCACGGTCTGAGGTTAGCAAAGGCATGCACTCAGCGTAAGGATTACATCTGCCAAAACAAGCCCTTCGTAAGAAGGCAACCGTCCTAGCCCTTGGTTGATAAGGGAGTCCGTGACGTAAAACCGGAACAGAACATATATATATATATATATATATATATATATATATATATATATATATATATATATATATATATATATATATATATATATATATATATATATATATATATATATATATATATATATATATATATATATATATATATATATATATATATATATATATATATATATATATATATATATATATATATATATATATATATATATATATATATATATATATATATATATATATATATATATATATATATATATATATATATATATATATATATATATATATATATATATATATATATATATATATATATATATATATATATATATATATATATATATATTGTGGTGATCTGTCTATCACACACAGTTTCATTAGTTATACCTTGTGTGTGTTTTATTGTAATACCATAATTAGCATTGCATATACCTACATGATTATATTCATTGAGAGACTATATTATAACTATTATTCATTTTGTCATTAATTTCACCATTTTCTCATGAATAATTGAAATTTGTTTGTAAAGCTAATTTAAATCTTAGGAAATCCTTAATTATGTATAATATGATAAAATTATATACTTTTATTTTTGAATGTGATGCTCGTCTGATTTGTTTACAGAACGGACGAGGACTCTCTCTGAGGACAGCATCAGGTGATGAGCTATTGTTAGAGACTCGTAAAATTCGTGTAAATTTATGAGCCTCCCATTTCGCCCCTTGGACTAGTGCTGTCGAATTTTAATATTGCATAAAGTTTTTGGATTTTGAACAATTATTATTTTGTTATTGTGTTGTTTATTTTGATGTGTCCAGCAGTCGTGCCTGGAGCTATAACTCCTTGTTACTAAAGTAAAATTTAACCTTTTCTTTTGGGCTGAAATATTGCTCCATTATAATATTAACCTTTTTTCAATATATTTTTATATTTTATCGATGAGTCTTTCATTTAAGCCTGGATTTATGCAGTGTTCAGTTAATATTATTTAGTGTATTTGTGTTATTAACCAGTGGGAGTTCTCCACTAACCATTAAGCAAACGTAACTCATGCCCTTCCCCTTTAGTACCGTACAGTTTGTCTTATATTTAATTATAAGCCAGTAAGTTTTAGCCCAACTTTATTTGAAGTTGGTGGAGTAAATAATTTTGTGTACGGTAGCCTGCAAAAAACAGAGTAGACTATTCATTGACCAGGTGAAAGCAGGCATTCTGGGAATAGTCACCACATATATATATATATATATATATATATATATATATATATATATATATATATATATATATATATATATATATATATATATATATATATATATATATATATATATATATATATATATATATATATATATATATATATATATGCTTTTGTGTGCGTGCGCGCGCGCGTGCACTCGCGTGTATCAGTATTGATGAATCATGACAAAAGGTAAGTCACGAAGTTTCATCAGGTCAGATGATTTCCGTAGGAATTAAGATTTCCGGCTCAGATGAGCTAAGTAAGGTCTGGTCAGGAATTTTGTGTAATGCCATTGGTAGGAGAGGGTTGCGAGTAATATTACCTACATCATTCAAGTTCTTTATTTTTTTTTATGGGATAGGATAGGATGGGAAAAAGGGAAGGTGCTACCCTCTATAGCTAACCAAGAGAGAGAGAGTGTAGAAGCAGTATCTCCTCAGTAAGTGTTTGGCTTTTCCTCTCCTTCACCACCCTGTAGCCCCCCTCCAATCCCATAATAATAATAATAATAATCACAATCACCATTTCCCCCTTTGATTCCCGTCTGTAATTAATCTTGTATATTTTTCCAAAAAAAAAAAAAAAAAAATATATATATATATATATATATATATATATATATATATATATATATATATATATATATATATATATATATATATATATATATATATATATATATATATATATATATATATATATATATATATATATATATATATATATACCGACTTATGAAAATCCATATTTTCGTGTCTTTATTACAGACGACAACAATATCTTATTTAATATGCAAATGATATAAAAAAAAAAGCTTCTTTTATTCATCTATGTTATTCAGTCCCATCTTGCTACCATTTTTGGGGGGTCGATTTTTCATGGAATAAACGTCCATTTATTTAGTAACAAATTTGAAATGTCAGCCATATTATGTTCAGGAGTTGTTCAAATAACGATGCCTCACTTAATATCAATATTATTATTAGATACCTCAATTATCGAACAAAGTATTTGTATACGGTTATATATAAATATCTATAAATAATCCTAAAATGCTTATATAATGTATTTTAATATATAATCGTGGTAAACGATGTTTGTTGATTATTTGGAAGAGTAAAGTTTTCCCTTTTGGAAACAATGACAGCTGTCGTTTTGCACACGTCGATGGATTGTTGACAAATAGGACAGGACAGCGTGCTTCATTTGGGCTTTGTTTTTGATGTTAAAGAAAAAAATGAACTTCGTATTTGCGGTTGCTATTCCAGGATTAGGAAATTATAAATGTTTTTGAGGTCATTTTCTATCATGATATGTTCAATTTGACTTGGGGTGTGAGGTCTAAATCTGGTATGCAAGAAGAAGGTATTTCTGTCACCCTAAAGGTTTGTCTATATCCACTCGGGATAGGTCGAACTCCAAAATCTCCAGGATTTTAACCTTAGTTTTAACTGCTTTACTTGGGAAAAGCTGAGTTTTGAGAGTGCTCCACCTGGGAGTTGACCAACCCTCGATCGATCCCAATGTGGGGCACTAGAAAGGGCATCCAACCTTAATGCCTTTATCCACCTTCTTATTGGGGGGCTAATGCTTTACTTTGTAATTTTGTGGTTTGTTTAGGGTGTGGCATTCACCCTTAGGGTGTAGTGACCTATAAAACTAGGTGATTAGTATATACAAATGGTTTGAATTTGTATTTTGTGCATTGCCCCCCCCCCCACAAAAAGTAGGTACAGGTTCTCCATTAATTGGTATGGAAGTAGAATGAGTGGATTGGTACTGTCATACTTGTCCCAAATTTGAGGGGAAGGAAATTTTTTTTATTTTTTTTTTATTTTCAGGAAATGATCGATAACCTAACTTAACCTGAATAAAACACACCAAAAACCACAGGATATATATAATTTTCACCTCCACAGTGTGACGGGTCCAATTGAAAGATTTACCAATTGTTTTATGTACCCTTGTATTTGTGGAGTAAACCATTGTTTTTGCTGGGTGTGGATGTCTTTTGTATTATTGTGAAATTAGTTTTATTTTTTTTCTGGAAAATAACTATTATTTTATGTTAGCCCCCCCCCCCCCTCCAGCCTCTTTGATATGTATACAGTTGCAAGAAAATGCATCATGATTACCAAATTTCTTGGCTTCTCCTATTAGATGTCGCTGGAGCAGATCAATCGTCTCCATATCACCCTATCGCCTTAGTCCTCCTCTTTCACACTCCACAGCTCATGTCCTCCCTCACAACATCCATAAATCTTCTCTTTATTCTACCTCACCCCTCCCTCCTTGCAACTCCATCCTCCGCCGCTTTCTCCCAACAAACTCCTCATCTCTCCTCAGAACATGCTCAAACCATCTCAGATTGTAAGAAAAAGCATAATGAGAATAATTTTAAATGCTACGAGAGAAAGAGTTTAGTCTTGAGAACTAGTGTTATTGACATTTAGCAAATATTTGATGACTCATGGAAATGGGCAGTGGTGGGTAGCTCCTGACTGTTAAACTAAAAAATAAAGTAACTGAACCTTACCTAAGCTTGCTAACCTTACCTAACTAGCTAGCCTAACCTAACTCAAATTTTAAGCCTTACATGCCTCGTAGCAGATATCTTGGTTCACGCAAGTTTCATTGGTAAGAGGTCCCGTTCTCAGCTTCACATTGTGTTCTGGCCTTCCACAAGAACAAGGACATTAATATCAAAATGTGACCCCTTGGTTATAAGTGTTTTATCGAGGAGAGTCCCCCTTTCTTTCCGTAACATTAAAAGGAGAACTGTTTTATGTCCCTGTGCATCTCGGTGTCGTCTTGAGGGTTTGAAACGATAGTGCTCACCATACTTAGAGCAGGTTATGTGTGTTTGGATTTTCTTGATGTGCATTATTCCTGTGCTGGTAACTCCTAAATTATCAGTATTTTATTTTTACGCTGTTATTTTATTGGTGCAATTTTATTTGATGCACTTTTATTTCTGACATTACCTATTTGCAGTCTTAGGATACACTTGCGGTTTGAATATGTGCTTGTGGCTTGGTTAGGTTTAATTATTTATTTATTTTTTTATTTTTACCGGTAATATTCGTAGGAGGAGGATTGGATATGAAGTTCATATTACAGGCAGGAATAATGAAAATGGGAACGCAAATAGAGGAAGAAGAAGAATGTATGACTGTTTTAAAATGTTCATGAGAGCCTGCTAGAACAATGGGGCACACTAAGAAAACATACTTATGCAATGGAGAGTTGAGGGGGGAGATGGCTTAAATACTAGCTTTCATTTTATTAAAGTTAGTTTGGTTGCAATCACTTTACTGTTCAGACCAAGCTGTTTTCATGAGAAGGCCAAGTCAAGAAACCCATAACTTTTATAAAATTCATACTATTGTCAGCAGGAAATTAGTTAGGGAATGTCCTATTGGATAATATTCTTTTGAATATGTCAGTTTGTTCGCATCTTGATTGTTTGGTGTTATTAGCATGTATTGTATTTCTCGTCGAGATGTTGACTCGTTCAGTAAATATTAATGGAGTTAGTACGCTGTATTTAAAGGAGGACAAGACAAGAGATGTATAGGGGAATACTAAGCCATCATTATATAACACCTTAAGAATATACAGACTCCCCAACTTACGAATGAGTTAGGTTCCAGAAGTCCATTCATATATAGAATTGTTTGTAAGTTGTGTTTTGGTAAAAAAAATCTATTGTGTATTACTTACATATGCACTACTGTTTTCTCCTGGCTAGTACAGTGGTAATGTGCTGGCCTCGCATTCGTGAGGTTGACGGATCGCGCCCCGTCCAGGCAAGAGAGTTTAAGCTATTTACTGCTGTGGCTGGGCACCACAGTGGGGGGGTTGGGGCCTGTGCTGGCTGGCAACCACCCTATGGGTCCTCCATGACCCATTTCACCCATTCGTGGGGGGAGAATCTAAAAACAACAACAAAACACTACTGTACAGTACTTACGCTACAGACACTTGACTACTACATAAAACAAAGTATACTGTAGTAATGATTTTTTTTTTATAAAGTATTTTGTAAGTACAGTACTGTATATATGTTAGTTAAGCACCAGAGAGGACTGCAGTTGTTACATATGGTTCCAGGACCCTTTATTTCAGATATCCCTGTTGAAGAAAGTGTTAGAGAGCTTCTTCTTCTAATAACCCTCTTCTCTAGAAATGTCTTCAACAGTAAAGTATCTTTTGCCTTGGAGTATGAGTTGAAGACATTTTTCCAGAAATTTTTCTTCAAGAAAGAAGGTTTTGCACTTGGTTTGCCACACTGATGCTTCAGCAACTTATGAAATATCCTGAGATTTCTTCACCACTATTTAATGTTTTTCAAACCTTGGAAAAGCATCAACGCATAGCAAGTACAGAAGAGCCTTTGCTGAAGACAAGGCCAGGAACTTTCACTTTCAGAGAAATCCAAACGTCATTTTCTGGACTTCTCTGGAAGTGAAACTTGCTGGTATTCGTCTTTGTGAGAAGAATCTGTCACTCTTCAACAGGGGTATATGGAACACTGGGTCCTGGAACCTTGTGTGATAATTTTAGTCCACTTCGATGCTTGAATTTTAATGCAGTAATAATGTAATGATACAGTACACTACAGTAGTACATACATGATACACAAGTGAATAATGGGACATGTTTATGTACGTATCTACGAATGTTCGTAACTCAGTTGTTCGAAAATAGAGTAGCTTCTTTATATTGTGTTTTATATAGTAGTTAAGTGCTTTTAGCCTAAGTACTGTACAGTACTTCTTATTTATGTACTGTACAGTCCTGTTTTTTGCCTAAGCACAACTTATGAACAATTCTACAGTACTTGCAAAAAGACTCTGGAACCTAACTCGTTCGTAAGTAAGGGAGTTTCTGTACTTTCACCTCTCAGGAGGAAATGAAATCTCATAAACTTTATTAGGGACTCTGGGCTTTTATGCCAAGCAGCTTAGAGAACAGTAACAAGAAACCTCTCATTGCATCATTGTATTAAGCAAATAATACATATATAGCCTTTGAATTAACTATAGAATTTTTTAATGTATTATGCATACTCATTTCATTTCACGAACTGCCATTACAGGTTCTTTGTCTTATGATAACAGTAGTTAAGGTTGCATTAATATGTAAAATGTATTAAATGTGTACTTCCAGGCTCTTATACTCTTATTGGGAAATTGGGGTTTTTCATTAATTACTGCCTTTGAGCAGATGGATGCATATTTGGAGACGGCAGAATTCAGAATGGTATTTTGTTATTGGTGTACACATTACAAAGAGTAGCTGCATTTGGCTATGGGTTTGGGGCCCATTCAGGCCCCAATGGGATTCCAAGGCTAGAGTAAAGTTCCTAATGGCAATTTTGAGTCATTAAGGAATTATTCAATGTCATGTTTCCTGTGCAAAGTTGGCATGGCAAATGTTTAAGCTCTTATTTGTTTAAGGTTTTTAATTTGTTCTGATTTTGGTTATTGTTAAAAGAGTAAATTGACAGTCTGCAGCATGACAACGTAGTGCAATTTGTTTTGTAGTTGTAAATCAAATGAGCCATAGCTTCACTAATGCATATCTTATCATATTAATTAATAGATAATATTGCAATAATCATGCAAGATTGTTGTGAAAACCAGTCAGTTATCACTGGTTATTGTGTCATAAATGTTTCTTTAAATCGCTCTGAAATTATAACAGATTTACGTAGCATGACTAACTTCTTCTAAGGCTGTGTTAATGTTCAAGAAGAATATTTCATTTAACTTTAAAATGCCAGTTATATCTACAATTTCATAAACCACAGGTGTCATGCGACATGCCACAACTAACAAACTCATGCTGATAAGTTTCTTCAGTGACGTATATTTAGAAGTGTTATTTACTTTATTCTGATCCTAAGGAACATGGGACATGTTAGGTGATTAAATATTTATGATATTAAAGGATAAAACTATTGTGTTCATTACCGGTTTAGATTGTCTTAGATGATCTGTTGGGTCCTCTCAGTTTATTCAAATGTAGTATTGCCAGAGCTTAGGTTACAGTGCTGTGATATTCCAATAATAGGTCAGGATAGGTGGTCATACGTGAAATACAAGGCAAGAGCTGTAAAGTTTTAAGTATCACAAGAAGCAGTACATTCCCTTAGAGGTTTTTCTTCTGTTATTCATATTATCTGCTTGTAAATACCTCCCTGTACTCACTCGATACAAGCCATCAGGTGACAAGGTATATCAGGTTTTTACATGATATTACTATGAAATAATAGTTAAGATGCATGGCATTATACCATTGGCCGCATTTTGGCGTATTTTTACAAGGGTCGACTAAATTCCTCTTCTAATATTGTCTTTCGTGACCATAAAATTTTCTCATGTGAAATGGTGAAAAAGAATTCACAGTGGAATCATAAAGGGCGATAGGAATACGAGAAATTAAAGTAATATGTTAATGGCATCTGTTATTTCCTTGCTGTTGCCAAATTATTATACAGTATCATACTTAATGAGTTATACCACCAGAAATGGTAATCACTGGTTAAGGAAAAAAGGCCTAGAAATGCTATCATTTCAATCTTAATTCATCATAAAGGAAGGGATTTGTGGAATACCAAGAAATAACAAATTATTGGAACTTCATTTTTGGGGGGATGGGTTAGGTCCTTAGTTCTATAAAGTACGTATTTACCTGCACTTTTAGATGTGGACATGATGTTCTGTTACTATTTACATTTTTAACTAAATTATTTGATTTTCGTTGTGCCTTTCTAAGCAGAAGGAATTTCATTCTATGATTAATGCTATTTTATAATATATTAACTAAATATGATTCTTGGTGGTGAGGGTGAAGAATTTCTTGTATTTCCCGTTGTTGCTGACGTTCCCTATGCTGTCTGGTCAAATAGTCCTAAGTCCTTAAGGAAGGCCATTACCAATCCTCGGCTTTCGTACAGAGCTCTCAGGGTATGTCGTGTTGTTGGCTTATGTGCTTTCAAGTAGTGCAACCTTCCATAACATGTTTGATTGTATGCAGTGATGTGTTACATCCTGAACAGGCATCGCTGATGGAGTCGTGCAGCCTCTTCTGATAACTCAGAAGGACTGGATGGTGCCCAAATCTCAGCTTGACTGGGTGAACTTTGTCTTCTCTTACATTGGAGGATTCAGTTGATGAATGTCAGGAGGTTGTGCATGCGGCCATGTGTTGTTGTCGAGTGACTAGATGGAATGCCGAGTTGAGTGGGTATGTATATGTTTGCAGAGGCAGGTTTAGGGTGGGCAGGGGGAAAAGATGACAGTATTTTGTGTGATAGCGTGTGCTAGATGTTCTTTTGATGTTCCTTGGTGTGTGGGTGCTCTGCCATGTCATGTAGTGGATTGATTTGGTTTGTGGAGGCTGCAGCTAGTATATGTGCATTTTCTTTTTCATTTTAAGGACTTTGGTTTCATAGTGTAAGTGGTCTATAAGTGTTGTAGCTGTGCAGCCTTTAATTATTTTCTGTTGTTTATTTTATATAGAGTGTAGGGTGTTGTGGTGTGTATTAGTGAGGTTTAGAAACCTAAGCAGGGCTGACAGATTCCATCACTGAGTGTTAATATTATTCTTAAGCTGTTGTAGTAGTTTCTTTGTTGTGTCCAAAGAGTGTATGGGCAAGTGACCTGAAGGCATTGAGCCTTGGTGTCAGATTGTTTGATGTTAGAGATATGTTGTTCAAATGACATTGTTATATCATATATTATCATAAAAATGGTAGTTATTCAGAGTCAATTATAAATGTCTTTTAATACTGAAGAGTATTTAACATTTTGCTAGTCTGGAGATAAAAGTCATATGGGTTTGTGTTTTAAGAATATCTCATATCCAATTGCCATTGTAAAGTATGGATGCCATTTCAGATAATGAAAGCAATATGAGAAGAGGGCTGTCTTCTTCTTCTTATTCATTCACTCAGGGTAACGATCACATCTGCCATAACCAAATGAAGGCACCATCCTAGCCCTTACTAGAAAAGGGATTGTGTGATGTAAAACCGACCGCATTACTGATTGTAACTACAGAGGTAATGAAGACAATGAAAAGAAATGTCGTATTCCGTGAGAGAAGACGGCATGCATCATATTGCATGTGCGATGCCTTCGCTGCAGTGTAACTTTAATCATATGTATATCTTTGCATCCCATTTTTATCATTTATGTTAATTAAAATATGAGTCATTTCATGCATTTGTTTATTAAATTACAATATTAGAGTATTGAAGAGTAGTACTGTACTGTAAAGGACAGAAAAACTACATAAGTAAAGAACTGAGCCAAAAAAATGGTGATCAACAAACGTGAACCTTTGGTCTTGAAAATTTTAGTCACAACCACAAACATGAAATAATGTAGTTTTTAGGGAAGAATATTTTGGATATGAAAGGTACTTGATATTAGTGAAAAGTAGAAATTGCCTGAGTTGTATAACGTGTCACCAAAATGCTTCCTCTGCTGGAGCCGTATCCTCTATACTCCTTGATTTTTTCCAGCTGGGCTTTTGCATGTCTTATGAAAATGGATAATAATAATAAAAATATGGTCTTAGAATATCTTTTGGTTCCTTTGTTGTTAGTGTATATATGGGAT
Organism: Halocaridina rubra; assembly: GCA_037179515.1. Classification (NCBI taxonomy): domain Eukaryota; kingdom Metazoa; phylum Arthropoda; class Malacostraca; order Decapoda; family Atyidae; genus Halocaridina; species Halocaridina rubra. The sequence goes on along the minus strand of JAXCGZ010010634.1, from coordinate 8,094 downwards.
GTGCTGTCTGCTCTGCAGAACATACATGTTAGCTATGGCAAGAGGAATAAATAGCAAAAAATGTTCAATATAATATCGTCAGGGAAATCGTGCGAGGGTGCATCAGCTGATACGAAAGTGGCAAAAAGTTTGCCGATAGAGGTTCGTTCTCCAGCATCCTCCTCCTCTTCTACCAGTTAAGGCAATCGAATATTATGAAGAAAATTTTAAAAATGCATTAAAAACAAACAGCAAACAAACTTTCAATATAATATCGCAAAGGAAATAGCGTGCGAGGGTGCATCAGCTGATACGGAAGTGTGACAAAACATTTGCCAATAGAGTTTCGTTCTCCCACATCCTAACCTCTTCTACCGCTTAATGAGATCGAATATTATGAGGAAAATTGAAAAAAAGTATTAAGACCAAACAGCAAATAAACTTTCGATATAATATCGTCAGGGAAATAGTGTGTAGAGAATATGTATATATTTTATGTAAGTTTCCCCGATATGCATTTTCTTTGTAACGAATTGTATAGTTTTCTTTTTCTCTCAGCTGACTTTGTTTACGTTTAGATTTCGTGCAGCATGGTCAATATGTAAAGAAGATAGAATAATGTTTAGAATCAAGGAATTACTATAATCTTGAAAATTAGATAAACCCCAAATAGAGTGAGTAAATAAATATTTCATGAGTATGATATTGTGCCTGAATAGTAATAAGCATCAGCTGATACGGAAGTGGCAAAACGTTTGCCGATAGGGGTTCGTTCTCCCGCATCCTCCTACTCTTCTACCGCTTAATGCGATCGAATATTATGAAGAAAATTGATGCAAAGCATTAAGAACAAACAGCAAACAAATTTTCGATATAATATTGTCAGGGAAATAGCGTGCGAGGGTGCATCAGCTGATATGGAAGCGGCAAAGCGTGTGCATCCATGTGCTCACCGCCACCATGCCCCTCCCAGTGTATGCCTGTTGCCCACCACATAATAGGAGTGCATTAATTTGTTTACTGTACAGTAAATATGCATATCTTTTATACTGTGCACTATTTTCATGTTATTATAAATAACTACAGGTCTTTCTGCATTGTTATGTACTTATAAAATATGTTTTTCTTATCTTATATCTTTGGTATAGTGTGTCTATGGACGGTTGTGGAACGAGCTAAGCCCGTTATCACTGTTTCTTATGGAAAATGACTCGTTATATTTAACGAGTTATTTTCCATAAGAAACAATAATAATGGGCATAGCTAGTTCCACAACCATCCATAGACACAATATACCAAAGATATAAGAAAAACATATTTTATAAGTACATAACAATGCAGAAAGACCTGTAGTTATTTATAATAACATGCAAATAGTGTACAGTATAAAAGATATACAGATTCACTGTACAGTAAACAAATTAATGTACTCTTATTATGCGGTGGGCAGCAGGCATACACTGGAACATGCATGGTGCTGGTGAGCACAAGGATGGAAAAGTTTTGTAGTATCCATATCAGCTGATGCACCCTCGCACGCTATTTCCCTGACGATATTATATAGAAAATTTGTTTGCTGTTTGTTCCTAAAGCTTTTTTTCAATTTTCTTCATAATATTCGATCGCATTAAGCGGTAGAAGAGGAGGAGGATGCGGGAGAACGAACCCTTATCGGCAAATGTTTTGCCGCTTCCATATCAGCTGATACTTATTACTATTCAGGCACAATATCTTACTCATAATATATTTATTTACCATGCCGCACGAAATCTAAACATAAACAAAGTCAGCTGAGAGAAAAAGAAAACTATACAATGTGTTATAGGCGGTATAGGCGTTTCGGAAAACGCATAAGGTCGCACCTACTTGAGCTAGCACATATTAAAATTTCCAGTATTTTCATTATTTTATTAATAAAGAAAAGTATTTCCTACCCTAAGAATAATAAAACAGTAAAAAATAGTAAAAAACATAAATTTAAACATGTAACTCACAGTATTGCACCATGTAAAATACGATACCGGTATCGGCATTTCCGAAAACAAAAAGGGTCGCACCTACGTGAGCTAGTACATATTAAAATTTCCAGTATTTTTATTATTTTATTGAAAAAAAAAGTATTTCCAAGCCTAAGAATAATAAAACAGTAAAAAAATAGTAAAAACATAAATTTAAATATGTAACTCACAGTATTGCACCATGTAAAATATTGTATGATAGAGTACACTGTATTGGCGTCTTGGAATACGCAAAGGGTCGCATCTACGTGAGATAGTTCATGGGATGCTACTAGCTGAAAGGGTGGGAGACGACGAATCACAGAATTGTCTTTCTGTATGTTCTGTATCATGGGGTCTGATTTGTTTCTTGACTGAAGCTTCATTTTCCCAGCATCTTCCATTGTCTCGCCTCACCCGTTCAGTCTACTCACGTGAGCGCCATTCACGTTGTGCTTGTGATTTTGGGACTTTCGTATTTCAACATCTGCAATGACTCCCAAGCGTCCTTCATCTTCTAAGGCTTCTGGTGGAAATCCTAAGAGCGGCAAAGGAAGATGTTGACCATAGCAGATAAGGTAAAACTGTTAGATATGCTGAAGGAAGGAAGAAGGTTCTCGGCTGTCGGCCGCCATTTTGGCATCAACGAATCTACTGTTCGATACATCAAAATGGACGAGGCAAATATCAGGAAAACAGCGACTATTTCTTTTAGTAAAACCACGAAGAGGGTCGTAACACCCTGTAAAAAGATAACAGTGCGGGTGGAATCTGCTTTGGCCCTGTGGATTGCTGATAGCAGGAGGAAGAACATCAGCTTAGACACCAGTATCATACAATCAAAGGCGAAGAAGCTGTATGAGACATTCGCTGCAAACAAACCTGACAACGACAGTGGCAACCGTGAAGAGGAGGAGAGAGAAAAAGATAACGACGACCCACAACCAGGACCCTCCAGCGATTCTCCACTGAGGGAACAATTGTCTGTGGCAAGCAAGGGATGGTTTGCCAAATTTAAAAAACGCTTTGGCCTAAAGAGCGTTCCGGTGCATGGTGAAGCTGCCTCTGCATATACAGCTGCAGCTGAAGATTACGTGAAGAACGACTTCAAGAAAATTATCGAGGAAGGCGAATATGCTCCTGAGCAAATATTTAACATGGATGAGACTGGCTTATTTTGGAAGGGAATACCTTCTCGCACTTTTCTTTTCAAGGAAGAAGCTAAAGCGAATGGATTTAAAGCACATAAAGACCGCCTTACCCTCGTCATGTGCGAGAATGATGTGGGCTTCATGTTAAAGCCAGGGCTTATCTACATGTCTAAGTACACTAGGGCTTTGAAGAACAAGAATAACAATCTGCTGCCAGTGTATTGGATGCATAACCCTAAGGTCTGGATCACGAAAAGCCTCACATTGGACTGGTTTCTCTAATGCTTCATCCCTCAGGTCAAAGTTTATCTTACAGAGAAGTGCCTTGAATTTAAAGTCCTTGTTTTGATGGATGATGCTGGTGGCCAAGCAACTGATCTCGAATATGACGGTATTCAAGTAGAGTTCCTGCCACCGAGTACAACATCACTGATTCAGCCTATGAATCAAGGCGTTATTCGAGTGTTCTAGGCCCTCTACACACGAAATACCCTGGCAAACCTGGTTGAATCCATGGATGCCGACAAAAAATTCGCACTGAAGACTTACTGGTGTAACTACACAATTGTTAATTGCCTTCAAAATATTCAGAATGCACTCAAAGAGATGAAGCCGGCCACAAGCAATGCCAGTTGGAAGAAATTGTGGCCCGAAGTCATGAACGACTACAAGGGATTTGCTCCTGACAAAGTCAGGACTTTCTGCAATCTTCTTGACGATGCCATGACTCCTTACAAGACCATCTTCCACCAAATGAAGAAACAGAGACAGCAACTCCCCATTACTATGGTCTTCTCTCACAAAAAGCAGCTGTAAAGCTGTCATTGGCTGTGGAATAATTTTACCTATCACGTTCAAATAAATTTACGCTTCCACGCTGTTATTAACAAAGTAAAGGGTGGTTTTTTACCATTGCAGGGAAGGTTTAAACAGTAAAGGTAAAAATAATTGTAAAATATCAATGTATATGAGTATGTACACATTATCACCTCATTCACGCTAAGTTTACCTATCACTTTCATACAAATTTAAGCTTGCACGCTGTTATTAATAAAGTAAAGGGTGGTTTTTTAACAGTGCAGGGAGGGTTTACACAGTAAAGGTAAAAATAAATGTAAAATACTTATGTATATATTGTGATCCTACTTCGTGGATTTTCACCTATTGCAGCCGGTAACAGAACTGAACCCCGCAATAAACGAGGGAGCGCTGTATATATATATATATATATATATATATATATATATATATATATATATATATATATATATATATATATATATATATATATATATATATATATACACCTTGTTCCTTTTCTACGAAATTTTTTAATACACGAAAATGCAATAACGCACCCAAAAAGTAATAGTAAAAAATTCTAATTTCGCAAATAACACCCGCAAAAAAAAAAAAAAAAAAAAAATTACGATTACAAAGAGGATTACGATAAGAAAAGATCATCATCATCATTATATATATATATATATATATATATATATATATATATATATATATATATATATATATATATATATATATATATATATATATATATATATATATATATATATATATATATATATATATATATATATATATATATATATATATATATATATATATATATATATATATATATATATATATATATATATATATATATATATATATATATATATATATTATACAGTGTTCCTTCAATTATCACGAAGGTTCGGTTCCGGGACCCGGCACGAGACAGGAAAATCGCGAAGTAGGATCAGCCTATATGTAAATAGATATTTTAATTTATTTTTTAGTTTACACGTATAAACCCTCCCTGTACTGTTAACAAACCACCCTTTACTTCATAAATAAAGCATGCAACGTAAAATTTATATGAAAGTGATAGATAAACTTACGGTGAATGAGGTGGTAAAGACATGACATACTCATGTACATAGGTACTTTACAATTATTTTTACATTTACATACTGTATAAACCCTCCCTGCCCTGTTAAAAATACGCCCTTTACTATAAATAACAGCATGCAACGTAAATTTATATGAAAGTGATAGATAATATTACGGTGAATGAGGTGGTAATGATATGACATACTCATGTACATAGGTATTTTACAATTATTTTTACGTTTACTTACTGTATAAACCCTCCATGCACTCTTAAAAAAACACCCTTTACTTTATAAATAACAGCATGCAACGTAAATTTATATGAAAGTGATAGATAAAATTACGTTGAATGAAGTGGTAATTACATGACATACTCATGTACATAGGTATTTTACAATTATTTTTACGTTTACGTACTGCATAAACCCTCCCTGCACTGTTAAAAAAAACACCCTTTACATTATAAATAACAGCATGCAACGTAAATTTATATGCACGTGATAGGTAAACTTACCGTGAATGAGGTGGTAATGACATTTCTTGACCCCAAAGGAAATTATTTCGCAGCCAATAAAAGGTTTACGGCTGCTTTTTGGGGGAGAAGAACATGGTAATGGGGAGTTCCTGTCGCTGCTTCTTCTTTTGTTGCAAGATGGTATGGTAAGGAATTATGCCATCGTCGAGAATATTACAGAAGGTCAACGAACGAACCATATTATCGTCATATTCCTGCGAGAGTTTTGGGGCTGCTTTCACATATTCATGTATGGCTGCCAGACGTTCGAGTGTAAGGCCAGGTTCTTCAATTTCTTCATGCGTTTCCTGAAGTTCTTCCTCTTCTTCGCTCGTTGATTTCGTCATTTCTTCCAAGTCTTCATCACTCAAAGGCTACGAGTGTCAGTCAATCAGTTCATTCACATCTTCGTGAGTCATATCTTTAAAGCCTTCTCCTCCTAGCAATGCAGCCAACTTCACAGCTTTCGTAAATGCCGACTTATGCACTTCGTCAGGAGCTAATCCTTTGTAGTCGTGGATGACGTCGGGCCATATAAATGGCCCTGGGTATGCTGGTAGAAATGTTTAAAAATCAAATCAGTGATAGATATTTCTTGGAGTGAGTCGAAAATATTTTTAATGATAAAGTTATTCAGAATATGCACATTGATATAAAAAATGGCTTGAAATATTAATATACTGTATATGTTAAATATGTTTATAGGTACAGACCCTCCCCTACTTACGAATGAGTTAGGTTCCTAAAGTTTGTTCGTAAGTTGTTTAGGTGAAAAATCTTCTATCCAGTACATACATATGGAATACTGTGCAGTACATACATATGCAATACTGTACAGTACTTAGGGTACAGACTCTTAGCTATTACATAAGGCATAAAGAATGAATTTTGATGTGTTCATAAGTTGATATTTTGTATGTATACAGTGTTGCCTCACTTATCGCGGTAGTTCGGTTCCGGGACCCGGCGCGAACCAGGAAATCCGCGAAGTAGGATCCGCCTATATGTACATAGATATTTTAATATATTTTTACGTTTACACTGTATAAACCCTCCCTGCACTGTTAAAAAAATACCCTTTACATTATAAATAACAGCAGGCAACGTAAATTTTTATGAAATTGATAGATAAAAATTACAGTGAATGAGGTGATAATGACGTGACATACATACTCATTTACAATTATTTTTTCGTTTACGCACTGTATAAACCCTCCCTGCACTGTTAAAAAAAAACACCCTTAACATTATAGATAACAGCAAGCAGCGTAAAGTTTTATGAAAGTGGTAGGAAAACTTACCGTGAATGTGATGATGACGTGACATACATACTCATTTACAATTATTTTTTCGTCTACCTACTGTATAAACCCTCTTTGCACTGTTAAAAAAACACCCTTTACATTATAAATAACAGCAAGCAACGTAAATTTTTATGAAAGTGATAGATAAAATTACGGTGAATGAGGTGATAATGACGTGACATACATACTCATTTACAATTATTTTTTCGTTTACCTACTGTATAAACCCTCACTGCACTGTTAAAAAAACACCCTTTACATTATAAATAACAGCAAGCAACGTAAATTTTTATGAAAGTGATAGATAAAATTACAGTGAATGAGGTGATAATGACGTGACATACATACTCATTTACAATTATTTTTTCGTTTACGTACTGTATAAACCCTCCCTGCACTGTTAAAAAAAACACCCTTAACATTATAGATAACAGCAAGCAACGTAAATTTTTATGAAAGTGATAGGAAAACTTACCGTGAATGTGATGATGACGTGACATACATACTCATTTACAATTATTTTTTTGTTTACGTACTGTATAAACCCTCCCTGCACTGTAAAAAAAACACCCTTTACATTATAAATAACAGCAAGCAACGTAAATTTTTATGAAAGTGATAGATAAAATTACAGTGAATGAGGTGATAATGACGTGACATACATACTCATTTACAATTATTTTTTCATTTACGTACTGTATAAACCCTCCCTGCACTGTTAAAAAAAACACCCTTTACATTATAAATAACAGCAAGCAACGTAAATTTTTATGAAAGTGATAGATAAAATTACGGTGAATGAGGTGATAATGACGTGACATACATACTCATTTACAATTATTTTTTCGTTTACGTACTGTATAAACCCTCCCTGCACTGTTAAAAAAACACCCTTTACATTATAAATAACAGCAAGCAACGTAAATTTTTATGAAAGTGATAGATAACATTACGGTGAATGAGGTGATAATGATGTGACTTACATAAACATTTACAATTATTTTTTCATTTACGTACTGTATAAACCCTCCCTGCACTGTTAAAAAAAACACCCTTTACATTATAAATAACAGCAAGCAACGTAAATTTTTATGAAAGTGATAGATAAAATTACGGTGAATGAGGTGATAATGACGTGACATACATACTCATTTACAATTATTTTTTCGTTTACGTACTGTATAAACCCTCCCTGCACTGTTAAAAAAACACCCTTTACATTATAAATAACAGCAAGCAACGTAAATTTTTAT
>JAXCGZ010010633.1:0-23937 GCA_037179515.1 Halocaridina rubra | reverse complement strand
CATTATTGTAATCAGCGTGCTTTAATGTATTGTACAAATATCATCATTCACAAACATAGTAGTTTTACTTCCATGTAAAAAACTTGCCTGAAGTAGAGAAGTATAGTGCTCCCACAAGCATGCCTTTTAAAGTGTTGCTAGTGTTACATGGCAATACACTGCTCACAATGCTCCCTACACCCTTCTTCAAATGCTAGCCCGTACTCCCTCCATATTCCTTCTCCCCCGTATGCCCATCCTTTCAATATTGGATGTTTCTAAGTAGAGAAGTGTCTGTACTACATATATATCACATGCAACTGAAGATAAAAGACTAATATACTATGCTGGGTTATCTTTTTTCAATTTTTGATTATCATTACCTGTATGTTAAAAATTAGTGTTAATTCAAGCTTTCCATAAACACCTTATTTTCTTTTGAATTTTCTGGACGCAAATTGTAGTTTCATGCTTTGTTTTAATTAATGTGTTTTAATGTATTGTACAAATATCATCATTCACAAACTTAGTTCATTACTGTCAAGTTTTACTTCCATGTACAAAACTTGCCAGAAGTTGAGAGGTACTGTGCTTCCAAGAGTATGCCTTTTAAGGTGTTGCTAGTGTTACATGATAATACAATGCTCCCTTCACCCTTCTTGAAATGCTAGCCCATACTCCCTCCATATTCCATCCCCCCGCATGCCCATCCTTTCAATATCGGATGTTCGTAAGGAGAGGAGTGTTTGTACATTGGATAAATCACATGCTATTGAAGATAAAAAACTAAAATGCTATGCTGGGTTTTCCTTTTTCAATTTTTTATAATCATTGCGTATGTGTTTTATAAATTAGAGTGTTAATACAAGCTTTCCATAAACACCTTATTTTATTTTGAATACTTGGACGAAAATTGTAGTTTCTTATTACTATAATCAGCGTGTTTTAATGTATTGTACATATATTATTATTCTCAAACTTAGTTCATTACTGTCAAGTTTTCTTCCATGTACAAAACTTACCAGAAGTGGAGAGGTATTGTGCTTCCAAGAGTATGCCTTTTAAGGTGTTGCTGGTGTTACATTGCAATACACTTCTCACAGTGCTCCCTACACCCTTCTTCAATTGCTAGCCCGCACTCCCTCCATATTCCATATCCCCCGTATACCCACCCTTTCAATATCGGATGTTCATAAGTAGAGGAGTGTCTGTACTCTATATAAATCACATGCAGTTGAAGATAAAAGACTAATATGCTATGCTGTGTCTTCCTCTTTCAATTTTTTCTTATCATTGTCTTTATGTTCTAAATGAGAGTGTAAATTCAAGCTTTCCAAAAACACTGTATTTTATTTTGAAATTGTAGTTTCATGCATTATTGTAATCAGCTTGTTTTAGTGTATTGTACAAATACACCTAGTTCTCAGAATAACGCGGAGATTGGTTCTGAGAAGTCACGGGTAAATGGAAAATCGCTTGAAAAAACGAGTCATTTTCCATAGGAAACAATGATAAAGGGCATAGCTCGTTCCAGAACCGTCCATAGATACACTATCCCAAAGATATAAGATAAGTAAAATATATTTTATAAGTACATAGCAAATCAGAAAGACCTGTAGTTATTTGTATCAACATGCAAATAGAGTACAGTATAAAAGATACACAGATTTACTGTACAGTAAACAAATTAATGAACTCTATTATGCTGTTGGCAACAGGCTTACACTGGGACGTGCATGGTGGCCAGACACACTATACCAAAGACTAAGATAAGTAAAACATATTTTATAAGTACATAACAATGCAGAAAGACCTGTAGTTATTTATATTAACATGCAAATAGTGTATAGTTTAAAAGATATACAGATTTATTGTACAGTAAACAAATTAATGCACTCTATTATGCCATTGGCAACAGGCTTACTCTGGGACATGCATGGTGGCCAGACACGCCATACCAAAGATATAAGATCAGTAAAACATATTTTATAAGTACATAGCAAAGCAGAAAGACCTGTAGTTATTTATATTAACATGCAAATAGTGTACAGTATAAAAGATATACAGATTTACTGTACAGTAAACAAATTAATGCACTCTATTATGCCCTTGGCAACAGGCTTACACTGGGACGTGCATGATGGCCAGGGTTGCCAGATAAAGCGGATATTTTTATTTTCATATGTATGGTACATTTTAAGATATATATTAATTACAAGATGGTAGTACATACTGTAATTTAAATAAAAATGTACTTCATCTTTAAGATACTTGAAATAACTTACCAGCTTACATGTATATTTTTATATTTATCATTTCTCTCATTCATCTATTTTGGCAACACATGGTGGTGGTGAGGACTAGGATACATGCGTTTTGTCACACTTCCGTATCAGCTGATGCACCCTCACACACTATTTCCCTGACGATTTATATTGAAAATATGTTGCTGTTTGTTCTTCATGCTTTTTTCAATTTTCTTCATAATATCCGATCGCATTAAGCGGTAGAAGAGGAGTAGGATGGGGGAGAACGAACCTCTATCAGCAAATGTTTGGCTACTTCCATATCAGCTGATGCACCCTTACATGCTATTTCCCTGACGATATTATATAGAAAATATGTTTACTGTTTGTTCTTAATGCTTTTTTTAAATTTTCCTCATAATATCCGATTCATTAAGCAGTAGAAGAGGAGGAGGATGGCGGAAATGTGCCTTCGAGGCGGTCGATTTTTTACTAATATGAAATTTCGTATTTTTTTACTATTACTTTTTTGGGGCGTTATTGCAGTTTCGTGGTTCAAAAAAACGCGGAAAGAGGAACAAGGTGTATCATCATTCATAAGCTTAGTTCATTAAAGTCAAGTTATACGCCCATGTACAAAACTTGCCGGAAGTTGAAAGGTACTGTGCTTCCAAGAGTATGCCATTTGAGGTGTTGCTAGTGTTACATGACAATATAATGCTCCCTACATCCTTCTTCAAGTTCTAGTCCGTACTTCATCCATATTCCATCTCCTCCGTATGGCCATCCTTTCAGTGTCGGATGTTCAAAAGTAGAGGTGTGTCTGTACAATAGATAAATCACATGCAGTTGAAGATAAAAAACTAATATGCTATACTGGGCCTTCCTTTTTCAATTTTTTATCATTATTGACTATATGTTATATAAATGAGAGTGTTAATTCAAGCTGTCCATAAACACCTTGTTTTATTTTGAATTTTCTGGACTAGTATTGTTGTTTCATGCATATTTGTAGTCAACAGGTTTTAATGTACAAATATCATTCACAAACTTAGTTCATTAATGTCATGTTCACTTCCAAGTACAAGATTTGCCAGAAGTGGTGGGGTACTGTACTTCCAATAATAGGCCTTTTAAGGTGTTGCTAGTGTTACATGACAATACACAGCTCACAATGCTCCCTACACCCCTCTTCAAATGCTACCCCATACTCTCTCCATATTCCATCCTCCCCCATATGCCCAGCCTTTCAATATCGGATGTTTGAAAGTAGAGGAGTGTCTGTACATTTTATTAATCTCATGCAATTGAAGATAAAAGACTACTATGGTATACTGGGTCTTCCTTTTTCAATTTTTAAATATCATTGCCTATATGTTATAAATTAGAGTGTTAATTCAAGCTTTCCATAAGCACCTTATTTTATTTTGAATTTTCTGGATAAAATGGTAGTTTCATGCTTTATTGTATTCAGTTTGGTTTAATGTATTGTGCAAATATCATCATTCACAAACTTCGTTCATTACTGTCAAGTTTTACTTCCATATACAAAACTTGCCAGAAGTGGAGAAGTACTGTACCTCCAAGAGTATGCCTTTTAAGGTGTTACTGGTGTTACATGACATTACAATGCTCCCTACACCCTTCTTCAAATGCTAGTCCGTAGTCCCTCCATATTCCATCCCCCTCGTATGCCCATCCTTTCAATATCGGATGTTCATAAGGAGAGGAGTGGCCTTACATTAGATAAATCACGTATTTGAAGATAAAAGACACATATACTATGCTGGGTCTTCCTTTTTCAATTTTTTATTATCATTGTCTATATGTTTTATAGATTAGTGTTAATTCAAGCTTTCCATAAACAACTTGTTTTTTATTTTTGGAAGAAAATTGCAGTTTCATGCATTACTCTAATCCGCGTGTTTTCATGTATTGTACAAATATCATCACACACAAACTTAGTTCATTAGTGTCAAGTTTTACTTCCATGTACAAGACTTGCCAGAAGTTGAGAAGTACTGTACTTTCAAGAGTATGCCTTTTAAGGTGTTGCTATTGTTACATGACAATACACTTCTCATAATGACCCCCTACACCCTTCTTCAAATGCTAGCCCCTACTCCCTCCATATTCCATCTCCCTCGTATGCCCATCCTTTCTATATCGGATGTTCGTATTTAAAGGAGTGTCTTCACACTATATTAATCACATACAATTGAGATAAAAAACTAATATACTATACTGGGCCTTCCTTTTTTAATTTTTTATCGTTATTGCCTGTATATCATTAATTAGAGTGTTAATTCAAACTTTCCGTAAACACCTTTTTTTTTTATTTTTTTGGACGAAAATTTTAGTTTCATGCAGTATTGTAATCAGTGTGTTTTAATGTATTGTACAAATATCATCATTCACGAACTTAGTTCATTATTGTCAAGTTTTACTTCCATGTACTAAACTTGCTGGAAATGGAGAGGTACTGTGCTTCCAAGAGTATGCCTTTTAAGATGTTGCTAGTGTAGCATGACAATACAATGCTCCCTACACACTTCTTCAAATGCTAGCCCGTACTCCCTCCATATACTATCTTCCCCGTATGGCCATCCTTTCAATATCAGATGTTCGAAATTAGAGGTGTGTCTGTACATTATATAAATTACATGCAATTGAAGATAAAAAACTAATATGCTCTACTGGGTGTTTTTTTTCAATTTTTATTATCATAGTCTATATGCTTTATTAATGACTGTTAATTGAAGCTTTCCATAAACGTCTTGTTATATTTTGAATTTTCTTGACAGTAATTGTAGTTTCATGCATTATTGTAATCAGCGTGTTTTAGTGTATTGTACAATTAACATCATTCACAAACTTAGTTCATTACTGTCAAGTTTTACTTCCTCGCACAAAACTTGCCAGAAGTTGAGAGGTACTGTGGTTCCAAGCATATGCCTTTTAAGGTGTTGCTAGTGTTACATGACAATACACTGCTCACAATGTTGCCTACACTCTTTTTCAAATGCTGTACCGTATTCCCTCCATATTCCATCCCCCTCGTATGCCCATCCTTTCAATATCGCATTTTCGTAAGTAGAGGAGTGTCTGTTCATTATATAAATCACATGCAGTTGAAGATAAAAAACTAATATGCTATACTGGGTCTTCAGTTTTCAATTTTTTTTTAATATTTATGCCTGTATGTTATAAATTAGAGTATTACTTCAAGATTTTCATAAATGCCTTATTGTTTTTTGAATTTTTTAAATGAAAATTGTAGTTTCATGCAATAGTGTTATCTTCTTCTTTGTCTACATCTTTTCCTACTTTTATGTGGAGTCGATGTTTCTGGCCAGTGTTCTTCATATGTTCCTGTCTCATACCTCATCACCAGCAAACCTTTAGACCTCAGGTCGTCATTGATGCAATCCATCCACCTATGTGTTGGTCTCCCCCTCCCTCTCCTACCTTGTATATCCATTTCCATCACCCTCCTCCCAACATACTGTTCATCCCTCCTAATGACATGACCATACCATCTTAGTCTACTTTCTTGTGTCTTATCTGATATTTCTCTAACTTTTGAGGTACCTCTAATTACCTCGTTTCTGATCTTATTGCTTCTTGTCACCCCACACATCCATCTCAAAATCTTCATCTCTGCCACATACAGTTTTTTCTTTTGTGTCTTCTTTATTGCCCATGTCTCTGCTCCATACATCATTGCAGGTTTCACAATGTCTTATGTACTTTACCCCTCAACTTAATCCCTATTCTCCTGTCGCACAGCACCCCAGGCACTTTCTTCCAGTTCTTCCATCCCACTTGTATTCTGTGGGTTATTTCTGACTCTAGGTCGCCATCCTCTGCTACTGTTGATCCCAAATACTTGAACTTTTCAACTCTTTTCAACACCTTCCCCTGCAAATTGACCTCCCCATCCTCATCATCTCTCAACCTCAAGTACTCTCTTCTTCCTGCTGATTTTCAATCCTCTATCCTCCATCACTCTTCTCCACTCCTCAAGCTTCTCCTCCACTACCTCTCGTCTGTTGCTACACATTACAATGTCATTTGCAAAGAGCATACACCATGGTGACTGATCTCTAATACCCTGGGTTACTACATCCAAGACCAGATCAAATTGATATGGACTCAAAGCAGACCCATAATGCAGACCAACATTTACTGGGAGACTTTTCGTCACGCCCACACTGCTCGTAACATTTGCCTCTGCCCTCTCATACATATCTTGGATGATTCTTACATATTTCTCATGGACTCCCTTTTCTCTAATACACCTCCTCACTTCTTGACGTGGTACTCGATCATATGCCTATTTCAGGTTAATAAAGACCACATGCAGTCCTTTCTGTTTCTCCCGATGCTTTTCCATCATTTGTCTCAAGGCAAATATGGCATCCACTGTCACTCTTCCGGGCATGAAGCCAAACTGTTCATCCCCAATTGTCGTTTCCTCTCTGAGTCTCCTCTCTGTGATCTTCTCCCATATCTTCATCGTATGGCTTAACAACTTTATACTTCTATAGTTTCCACACTCCTGAATGTCTCCCTTCCCTTTATAGATTGGTATGATTAGGCTTCATCTCCACTCCTCTGGCATCTTTTCCTGACTAAAGATCTTTTGCATTAAGTCCCACAAGATATCTATGCCTTCCTCTTCAAGATTCTTCCATACCTCCACTGGCATCTTATTAGGTCCTGCTGCCTTTCCATTTTTCATTTTTCTTACCGCCCGCTCTACCTCTCTTCTAGTCACTGTTGTTGTAACTGCTTTATTTGGAAGTCCATCTTCAAATACTGCTCTTGGGTTCTCTTCATTTAGTAATCTTCAAAATAAGTTTCCCATCTGCTTTTTATTTCATCCTCTTCTGCTAGAACTACTCCATGGTTATCCTTTATTTGTCTTACTTGGATCAAGTCCTTGGATGCAGGATCTCGGGCCTTGGCAGTTCGCAATATTTTCTTCTCCTTCTGGTGTTTCCAGCTCTTCATAGACTTCATTCAATGTCTCTGCCTTTGCTTTTGCTACTGCTCTCCTTGCCTCCTTCTTTGCCTGCTTGTACTCTTCTTTATCCTGCTCCAGGCCTGATAAATCTGCCTTTTTCTTAGCTTCTTTCTTGTTCTTCACCCATTCTTGTAGTTCCTCATTCCACCACCACGAGTCTTTATCATTTGGGGGTTTCCTTCCTGATGACTATTCAAGTACCTCCTCAACAACCCTCAAAATCACCTTACTATTCTCTGTCCACCATTCTTGTACTTCCTCATGCAACCTTATCGCTTCCAACACTCTTCCCTTAAACATAGCTCTCAGCTCTGCATCTTTCAATCTCCACTACTTTATCTTTGGGTCCATCCTTGGCTTCTTACTTTTCCTACATTTCCTGAGCCAGCATTCAGTTACTACTATCCTATGTTGCACTGCTACACTCTCCCCATTTATTACTTTACAGTTGCTAATCTCCTTCAGATGGTCTCTCCTACACAACAGTAAGTCTATCTGGCTCTCCCTCCCACCACTACTGTATGTAATCAATCTGTTTTCCTTTTTCTCAAAGAATGTGTTGACCAATGCCAGATCAAATGCCACTGCAAAATCAATCACTCTCTCTCCCCCCTCATTTCTCTCGCCCACCCCCCATCCCCCATAAACTCTTTCTATCCCAGCCCTCCCAATTCCCAAGTGGCCATTTAGATCTCATCCCAAAATTACCCTCTCCCTTATAGGAATTGTTCTAAGCTCCTGGTCCATCTCCTCCTAAAATACATCCTTCTCCTCCGCTGTACAACCAGTTTGTGGGGCAGTGGCACATACCACACTGACTACCGTTTCTCCCAGTCCCAGCTTTAAACTCATATTCTATCACTCTTTCTATTCACACCAAGTAAGCTTTCCTTCAGGTCTTTGGATAGTATTATTTCTATGCCATTCCTCCCTTCCTAATTTGCTCCACTATAGAACAATTTGCAACCCTCACCCAGTTCCCTCGCCTTATTTCCTTTCCACCTGATCTCCTGCATGCACAGCACTCCAAGTCTCCTCTTCTCCATCAGGTCCACTAATTCTCGCCCCTTCCCAGTCATCGTCCCCCACCCGCAGCACCTCATCTGACACTCTCCCTCGAGCTTGCCTCTTTAACCCAGCCCGCCCATGACTGGGTAGCCCTTGCTGTCTTTCCGGAGGGGTCAGGCGAAGCCCCAACGCGTCGCCTACGTGGAACGCCCTAGCATCGTGACTGTTCTCGTTATCTGTACTGGCCTTATTTTGGTTTTGGCAAAATTTTTATGCCAACCCTCCCCATTTACCCGCGCTTGGGACGGGCACCGAGTTGAGGCTGGCTTGCCTCCTCAATGGCTGGGTTTCATGCATTATTGTAGTCATCGAGTTTTAAAGTACAGTAGTGTACAAACATCATCATTCACACAAACTAAGTTCATTACTGTTAAGTTTTACTTCCATGTACAAAACTTTCCAAAAGTTGAGAGATACTGTGGTTCCAAGAGTATGCCTTTTAAGGTATTGCTAGTGTTATATGACAATACACTGCTCATAATGCTCTCTACACTTTTTCACAAGCTAACCCATACTCCTTCCATATTCCATCCCCCCTGTATACCCATCTTTTAAATATCGGATGTTCGAAAATAGAGGAGTGTCTGTACATTATATAAATGACATGCAATTGAAGATAAAAGACTAATATGCTAAACTGGGTCTTGCTTTTTCAATTTTTGGTTATCATTGCCTATATGTTATAAATTAGAGTGTTAATTCAAGCTTTCCATAAACACCTTGTTGTATTTTGATTTTTCTGAACGGAAATTGTAGTTTCATGCACTATTGTAAACAGCGTGTTTTAATGTATTGTACGAACATCATATTCACAAACTTAGTTTGTTACTATCGAGTTTTACTTTCATGTATGAAACTTGCCTGAAGTGAAGAGGTACTGTGCTTTTAAGAATAATCAATTTAAGGTGTTGCTAGTGTTACATGATAATACACAGCTCACAATGCTCCCTTCACTCTCTTCAAATGCTAGCCCATAGTCCCTCCATATTCCATCTCCCCCGTATGCCCATCCTTTCAATATCGCATGTTCGAAAGTAGAGGAGTGTCTGTACATTAGTTAAGTCACATGCAATTGATGATAAAAACGTAATATTCTATTCTGGGTGTTCCTATATCATATTTTTATTATCATTGTGTATATGTTTTATAAATTTGAGTGGTAATTCTTGCTTTCCATAAGTACCTTGTTTTATTTTGAATTTTCTGAACGAAAATTGCAGATTCATGCATTATTATAATCAGCAAGTTTTAATGTATTGTACAAATATCATCATTCACATACTTAGGTCATTACTGCCATGTTTTACTTCCATGTACAAAAGTTGTCAGAAGTTGAATGGTAATCTGGTTCCCAGGGTATGCCTTTTAAGGTGTTGCTAGTGTTACATGACAATACACTTCTCACAATGCTCCTCACACCCTTCTTCAAATGCTAGCCCGTACTCCTTTAATATTCCATCCCCCCGTAGTAGGTTGGCCATGGCACCAACCGCCCGTTGAAAGACTACGACTGAAGGTATTAGGATGCAAATAGGACTGGTCCAGACAGTTCCAGGTTGAGTTTTCCTTCAGGACATTTCTTTTCTCATGCCTACATCTACACTGAATATTCTGGCATATTCATTACACATCTCTTGCTATTCCATTACATTTGACAAGTCACAACATTCTGCCCATCTGTCTCTTTTACTTTCCTTTTCCTGACATTTTTTCATTATTTATGGAAGGTTCACAACTAATGGCCCCCAGTACCCGGCATAGTGGGGTGCGAAGAATCTCCGGGGATCGTGTTGACTCCACTATTGGCTTGAGGGCAGACACGCCTGGTGGTAGTAATGGCTCTGCTCTTATCCTTGCACCTCCCAATAGATCTGCTTCTTTCACTCTTCACTATTCAAACATTCGTGGGCTGAACTCTAATCTTTCGTGTGTGGAACAGCACTTGGGCACTTTCCTCCCTAACCTCCTCCTCCTATCTGAAACCCAGTTGTCTATACATGCTTCCACTGACCCTTTCCAAATCTCCCACTATAATCTGTATACTCGTTTTCGTTCCAAAGGCGGGGTCTGTGCTTACTGCAACATTAACACTCCTACTGTGAGGCTCATGGACCTTGTATCTCCAAACTTTGATGTTCTCTGGCTAAAAGTCTATCTCTCCACTACCACTGTCATCCTTTGCTTCTGCTACTGTTCTCCAAACTCCACCGAGGTTGTGTCTTTCTTTGAATATCTCTCCTCGTGCCATGAGTCCTTGCTATCTTCTCACCCACATGCCGAAGTTCTCTACATTGGAGACTTTATGTACACCACAGTGAGTGGCTTCATTCTTCTCACACTGATGTGGGAGGAAGCGAGGCTCTTGCTTTCTCTATTACTCACGATTTGGAGCAAATTATCAAACATCCTACTCGCGTTCCTGATCGTCACGAACATGCTGCAAACACTCTTGACCTATTTTTTACTTCTAACCCTTCAAGCTACTCTTATTCTGTGTTTTCCCCTCTTGGTAAATCTGACCACTCCATGATCCCTGTCTCTTCCATTTTCGCTCCCCCACCACCAATCCCTCCTACTCAACGCCGCCTTTGGCACTTCGAGCGAACCTAATATGGAAATTTGCATAACTTTCTCTTTGACTTCCCATAGGATGACTACTGCTTTCGGTCCCGCAACCCTGATCGGGTAGCTGTAAAAGTTGCCGAGATCATGACCGCGGGAATGGAGGCGTACATCCCCTCTTCTACAAAAACTTTCTCTCCCCCTAAACCTTGCTTTGACCGTGCGTGCTCCATGGCTATCCAGGCTAGGAATCAGGCTCACCGATCTTACCAAGCCTCTCCTTCCGATTTAACTTGCTCTGCTTTTATTATAGCTAGGAATTGCTTTACAGCTCAGATTGGAAGGTCTAAGGCTTCCTTTATAAGAAAGAAAGTTGATGACCTTAACTCCTCTCCCACTGACAAATGCTTCTGGTCCTTAGCCAAAAACTTCTGTAACTCAAGCTTTCCCCCTCTCATTCGTTCTGATGGTTCTATAGCTTGCTCTCCCACTGACAAAGCCACTCTCTTTGGCTCTCATTTTTCTGCCAACTCTTCTATCAACAATTTCAGCGCACCTGTTCCTCAGTCTTTTCCCCTCTAGCCCTATGCCCTCCCTTATCCTTTCTTCACGCAAAGTTCATAAGGTTCTTCGCTCAGTAAAAACAAACAAGGCATCTGGTCCCGATGGTATCCCTGCAAGGTTCCTTAAAGAGTTTGCAGATGAACTGGCTCCCGTGCTTTGCCGTCTTTTTCGCCTCATTCTGTCAACCAGTATCTATCCTTCATCTTGGAAGCATGCTCTAGTTCAACCTGTTCCTAAGAAGGGTGACTGCTCTATTCCTTCTAACTACCGACCTATTGCTCTAACCTCCTCTATTGCTAAAGTTTTCGAAACTTTGCTCAATGCTCACTTCTTGAAACGCCTTGAATCTAACTCACTTATCTCCGATCACCAGTACGGCTTCCGCATGGCAAGATCCACTGGTGATCTCCTGTTCTATCTTACTCATGTATGGTCATCTTCTCCGAGGAACTATGGGGAATCCTTTGTCGTCGCCCTTGATATCTCTAAGTCTTTTGACAGAGTCTGGCACAAGGCTCTGTTGGCCAAACTCCCTGCCTATGGCTTTACCCCTTCTTTCTGTTCTCTGATTTCCAGTTTTCTTACTGACCGTTCTATATCTGTAGTTGTTGATGGCGCGACATCTAGCCCTTTCTCTGTTTCCAGTGGTGTTCCACAGGGCTCTGTTCTTTCACCTACTCTCTTCCTTCTCTTCATCAATGATCTTCTACAATCCACATCTTCCTCTCTTCTTCATGCCTTTGCCGATGATTCTACCCTTCACTTTTCCTCTGCCTTTTCTTCACAACCTTCATCTGTTACTCGTAATCAATCTCGTATTACTCTTTCTTCTACTCTTAACTCCGATTTGCAGAGAGTATCTGAATGGGGCACTCAAAATTTAGTTAAATTCAATGCCTCCGAGACACAGAGTCTGGCTATCTCTTTATCTTCTTCTCCTCCTGATAACCCTATTGTCTTCGAAACTAACAAAATTTACCCTCTTAACTCTATCAGTATATTAGGAATCCATATAGCCTCTAACTTGTCTTGGAGGAATCACATAATCCAAATTTCTAAATCTTCATCCAAAAAACTGGGGTTTTTGTTTCATTTTCGTTATTATTTTTCCTCATTGCAGTTACTTAAAATTTACAAAGGTCTTATCCGCCCCTGCTTAGAATACTGCTCACACATCTGGGGGTGCTTCTTCCTTTACTTATCTTCTTGATAGGGTTGAATCTAAGGCAGTCAGACTCATTAATGATCCATCTCTTACTTCTAACCTGGATTCTCTCTCTCTTCACCGTAAGGTATCTTCCCTTTTGCTTTTCTATCGCTACTACTTCCATCGCTGCTCTGATGAGTTGGCGAGTTGCATCCCTCCTCCACTGCCGAGGCCGCGTAACTCTCGCCAAGCGACCTCATCTCACAGGTACTGTGTGGAGATTTGTAGCTCGCGGAATGGTCGGTGCAGCGACTGCTTCTTCCCATCTACCTCCAGACTCTGGAACTCTCTTCCTCCTTCTGTCTTTCCTAATTCTTATGACCTTTCATCCTTCAAAAAGCAGATCTATCGTCATCTCAGAGCCTAGTTCTCCATATCTCTGGGTCCTCTTTACTTTGACTGTTTTTTTCTGTTTGTCGTTTTCATTTGTGTGACATTACCTCATCTCTGCCTTGTCCTTAACCTTTTTCTTTTCCTTCGTCTTGGTATTTTCTCGTGCCCGGGCCTTTGTTGATGAGGGCAGTTTCTGCCTGTCCCGGTGTCACACTCTTAAAAAAAAAAAAAAAAAATGTCCATCCTTTCAATATCAGATGGTCGTAAGTAGAGCAGTGTCTGTACATTATATAAATCACATGCAATTGAACATAAAAGACTAATATGCTATACTGGGTTTTAATTTTTCAGTTATTTATTATCTATACCTGTATAATATAAATTAGAGTGTTAATTAAAGCTCTCCATAAACACCTTATTGTATTTTGAATTTTGTAGACGAAAATTGTAGTTTCATGCATTAATTTAATCAGTGTGTTTTCATATATTGTGCAAATATCATCATTCACAAATTTAGTTCATTACTGTAAAGTTTTTCTTTCATATGCAAAACTTACCAGAAGTTGAGAGATACTGTGGTTCCAAGAGTATGCCTTATAAGGTGTTGCTAGTGTTACATGACAATACACTGCTCACAATGCTCCCTACACCCTTCTTCAAAAGCTATCCCATACTCCCTCCATTCTCCATCCCCCCCGTATGCCCATCCTTTCAATATCGGATGATCGAAAGTAGAGGAGTGTCTGTACATAATATAAATCTCATGCAATTGAAGATAAAAAACTAATATGCTATACTGGGTCTTCCTTTTTCAGTTTTTGATTATCATTGCCTATATGTTTTAAATTAGAGTGTTAATTCAAGCTTTTCATATGCACCTTATTTTATTTTAAATTTTTTGGACGAAAATTGTAGTTTCATTCAGTATTGTAATAAGGGTGTTTTATGTATTGTACAGTTATCATCATTCACAAACATTAGATAAATCACATGCAATTGAAAATAAAAAACTAATGTGCAATGCTGTTTCTTCCTTTATCAATTTTTTATTATCATTGTCTATATGTTTTATAAATTAGTGTTAATTCAAGCTTTCCATAAACTCCTTGTTTTTTATTTTGAATTTTCTGGAGTTAAATTGTGTTTTCATGCATTATTGTAATCAACATGTTTTAATGTATTGTACAAATATCATTCAAAAACTTAGTTCATTACTGTCAAGATTTACTTCCATGTACAAAACTTTACAGAAGTTGTGATGTACTGTGATTTCAAGGGTATGCCTTTTAAGGTGTTGCTAGTGTTATATAACAATGTGCTGCTCACAATGCCCCTTACACCCTTCTTGAAATGCTAACCCGTACTCCCTCCATATTCCATCCCTCCCGTATGCCCATCCTTTCAATATCGGGTGTTCTTAAGTAGAGGCATCTTGCTTTTTCAATTTTTTATTATCACTGTCTATATGTTTCATAAATTAAAGTTAAAGTTTGCCGGTGTTTCAGTTCCGATATCCATCTGAGAAGCTCCTCAGAACGTCAGCCGAGTGTTAATTCAAGATATCCTTAAGCATCTTATTTTATATTGAATTTTCTGGACGAAAATTGTAGTTTCATGCATAATTGTAATCAGCGTATTTAGATGTATTGTGCAAATATCATCATTCACAAACTTAGTTCATTACTGTAAAGTTTTACTTCCATGTACAATACTTTCGAGAAGTTGAGAGTTACTTTGGTTCCAAGGTTATGCCTTTTAAGGTGTTGCTAGTGTTACATGACAATACACTGCTCACAATGCTCTCTACACCCTTCTTCAAATGCTAGCCCGCACTCCCTCCATATTCCTCCCGCTCCCCGTATGCCCTTCCTTTCAATATCGAATGTTCGTAAGCAGAGGAGTGTTTGTACATTATATAAATCACGTACAATTGAAGATATAAGAAACATATTCTATACTGGGTCTTCCTTTTTAAATTTTTCTATTATTATTGCCTGTATGTTATAAATTAGTGTTAATTTAAGCTTTCCATAGGCACCTTATTTTATTTCGAATTTTTTGGACGAAAGTTGTCGATTCATGCATTATTGTAATCAGCGTGTTTTAATGCATTGTACAAATATCATCATTCACAAGCTTAGTTCATTACTGTCAAGTTTTACTTCTTTATACAAAATATGCAAGAAGTGGAGAGGTACTGTGCTTCCAAGAGTATGCCTTTTAAGGTGTTGCTAGTGATACATGACAATATCTTGCTCACAGTGCTTCCTACACCCTTCAGATTTTAGTCCGTACTCCCTCCATATTCCATCCCCCTGTAAGCCCATCCTTTCAATATCGGATGTTCGTAAGGACAGGAATATCTGTACATTAAATAAATCACATGCAATTGAAGATAAAAAGCTAATATGCTATACTGGGTCTTGCTTTATCATTGCCTATATGTTTTATAATTTAATGTGTTAATTTAAGCTCTCCATGTTTTATTTAGAATTTTCTGGACGAAAATTGTAGATTCATGCATTATTGTAGTCAGCTTGTTTTAATGTATTGTACAAATATCATTATTCTTAAAGTTATTTCTTTACTGTCAAGTTTTACTGCCATGTACAAAACTTGCCAGAAGTTGAGAGGTACTGTGGTTCCAAAAGTATGCCTTTTAAGGTGTTGCTAGTGATACATGACAATACTCTGCTCACAGTGCTCCCTACACCCTTCTTCAAGTGCTAGCCTGTACTTTTTCCCTATTCCATCCCCCCCGTATGCCCATCCTTTCAATTTTATTAGCAATGTCAACTCCCAAATCCTCACCTTTTCCATCATCTCTGCGACCTTCTTCTACCCCTACCAACACCCCTTCCTGAC
This sequence comes from Halocaridina rubra, assembly GCA_037179515.1. Lineage (NCBI taxonomy): Eukaryota > Metazoa > Arthropoda > Malacostraca > Decapoda > Atyidae > Halocaridina > Halocaridina rubra. The sequence continues at coordinate 8,084 of JAXCGZ010010633.1, read as the reverse complement.
CCCCTCTGCAGCAACACCTAATACAAGCCGCACACATTTATATTATACGACTTAACATTGATGACACTCACACCCAATAAACAAGAATCCACACACTTCCTTAAACAGTTCAATGAAGATGCTACCTTACTTACGAACAGTCGAGTTTCAAACATTCACAAATATGAACAAAAGCGTATCTACTATATACCCATGTATTAATATATGTAATGCTGTACTGTACTGTATAATTACATTATTATTCCTGTATAAAACTTCATTGATACTGTATACTTTATGTTTTATGTAGTAATTAAGTGTCTTTAGCCTAAGTACTTCGCAGTACTGCATATTTATGCACTGTACAGTGCTTTTTTACCTAAATACAACTTACGAACAATTCTTCTCATGAACGAACTTCTGGAACCTAACTCGTTCATAAATAGTGGGGTGTCTGTATACACATTGCCATCTTACAAGAAATAAAGTTACACAGAACAGTAAGGACTCATTTTCCATAAATTTACCACCATTTGACATGATTGGGCTGGCGAATACTGCTGCAAAGTTAATCCCCTGGTACACAATTCCATTAGATTCATAGACACCTTTGAACATACAAAATCCATCCTCCCACGTGCAGTACACTACCACAGAAGTCTGTATATTAAAGTGTGTTATGACAATGCGCCAGACAAATATAAATATACACATCCCCCTCAAAGGTCTCCCACTGCACCAAATGGCTGCACTCTACAATTACAATATCTCATGAATACTCCAAACATCATCCTTAGTGGTAACTACAACACCAAGACGGCTACATGTTTTGTTGATAAACCCAACATGGATAGAGGGCTGGTAAAGCAACATCAAACTTATAACCTTTTCATTGTATACAACATTCATCCACACATATGCCCCACCAAGACCACTTCCTGGTATTATCCCTAGACATCACCTACTGTTCACCAAATCTTGCCTCCACAACATCATGGAGGGTTGTCAAAACGGTAGGCTTTGAACACTTTCCCATCATCATCACCAAGAAATGAAATACTCTAGTCGGCCAGACACACATACACCACTTATATAAATGAGCAAACTGGGAAGCATTCAACAATGATGCAGAACAACAATTCAAAACTCTAAACAGTACTCTCATCACAAACAGAAATGATGTTGTACGAGCATACTGGGAAGCCTTCACTAATGAAACCAAACAACAATTCAGAACTGTAAACAATATGCCCGTCACACACAGAAACAATGCTGTACACTCCTCTAATACAGTAATTCAAAATGTAGACAAACACATCCCTAAACGTAGCAGAAAATAACAACTTTAATATAACACCTGAAGTTTAAGACCTCATTAGACAACATGATGCACTAAATCACTCTCCAATATCTTATGCACAGTACACTACACAATAAATACACACTTAACACACAAATCAATAGTTAGGACAAAAATAACCAACATTAAACTGAAATAATAACATGAAAATACTTTATCACAAAACAAACACCAACAAACTCTGCAAAATTCTAAATAATATTTCATTAGCTGAAAGTTACACAAGTAAATCACATCCTACCATCACAATAACAGGTCATATGCCCTCAAACAAACAACAGGCAAATACCCTTATTAACCATTTCTCCCAAATCTGGCATCTATATCCCCATCGTGACAATTGACACGTCATCAGACGTAAGAGACAGTTTCCTGCAGACCAAAGCTATACACTTTTCACCAACATTCAGACTGAACACATCATTGATACTCTCAGGCACCTATATGCCTGCATAACAATATAGGCAACATACACCTTAGACACCTAGGACCACAAGGCATACAAGAACTCATTATACAGTGCAAAGTACGGCTACTCACACAACACAACTCCCTACGTCTGGAGGCATGGTGTCATCACAGTCCCCAAACCCAACAAAAACCCCACATTATCCTCCTCTTGTCTTTTTATTCTACTCTGTGCACCTTCCAAAGTCACTTAACAATTAATACTGCAACAAATTATACCTCACATTCCCTTACCCTCATCACAACATGGCTTCAGAGCTACTAATGCACTATAAATGCTCCTCTTACAGAACTGACACAGAATATTTGTCAACAACTCAGCTAGGCCACATCATTGGTCACATTAATTATAAGTAAAGCCTTTGATGCCATTCCCAGCCATACCCTAACAGACAAGATTTTAAGCTCAATCATGCACAATAACACAAAAAAGATATGCTGGCCAACTACCTCGAAAGTAGGTCTACATACATATCATTTGCCAGTCAGTCATCAAACATCAGAAGCTGTAAAACCGGAGTCTCACAAGGATCCGTTTTATAGATCTTTATAGTTGACAATCTACTCACTCCACACTCATCCCATGTACACATAACTTCCTATTCGGATGACTTAACACTCACAAATGCACATCAAACTGCAAACACAACTGCAAAGCACCTCTGGTCCAACTCAACACACGACATGAATGATCCACCACAAACAAACTTAAGATGGTTCCAACTAAATCCACAGGTACTCTCCTCGCAAAATGGACATCAGAACACCACATTTCACATCTCACCATAAACAGCATCTCATTAACATGCCTAGATTTCTTGGTATAACATAAGATAGATCAGTGTCATTTTAACAAGATATCACAAACATCAAAAAGAAGCTGACACCCAAACGAAATACCTTCAAATCTCTTAACTATATAGCATTTAACGCAACAGAGAAATCACGACAGTATAAAAACAATATATACGCTCAGTGATGACATATGCAATCCTACTTGGGCTTCTAACTTCACTAAATCACACCACAACACCCTACAGACAGCACATCTACAACATCTACAGACCCCTTGCACCTGGAAACCAAAGTTCCCAAAATCAAAGACCGCATGTGCATGAGAGGCATACAAATGCTCACTGCAGCTTTCACAAACCAAATCAACTTAATATGCACTAGAACAGAACACACTCACACACCAGGGAGCATTAAAGCAACACCTACTGCAAGAATTCTGTCACAAATGCTATTGTTTCTTCACCCCTGCCCACCCCAGACAGCCTGTGCAAACGTATTCATACCCAGTTAACTTGCCAATCCATCCTATCACTCAGCGACAATACACTATTGCATGCACGACCTCCCGTTATCCATCCATCTAAATCATCCCCTCCCCATGAAGACAGGGTTCACCTGGCTAGGCTGCAATGTAGGCATTATTTGCCCATCTGAGTTATTAGAAGAGGCAGAACAATTCCATCGATGATACCTGTCCAGGATGTAGCACATGGCCCCATACAATCAAATACATTATGGAAGACTTCACATTTTGCAATCACATATGCCAACAATATAACGTACACTTCCTGGGAGCTCTGTAGGAGAGCCTGAGATCAACAGTGGCCATCCTTAGGGACTCGATTGGGAATTTCAGCTATGCTACGCAGGGAACAACAACATATTAGGAATCCATTTCACCTCTGACTTGTCTGGGAGGAATCACATAATCCAAACTTCTAAATCTGCATAAAAAAAATTGGGGGTTCCGTTTTGTTTTCGTCATTACTTTTAACTCTTTACAGGTACTTAAAATCAATATAGGTCTTATCTGTCCCTGCTTAGAATACTGCTCGCACATCTGGAATTCTTCTTCTTATAATTATCTCCTTGATAGGTCTGAATCTAAGGCAGTCAGACTCATTAATGATCCTTCTCTTACTTCTAATCTGGATTATCTTTCTCTTCGCCTTAAGGTATCATCCCTTTCTCTTTTCTATTAGTACTACTTTCTCTGCTGTTCTGATGAGTTGGCAGGGTACATCCCTCCCCCACTGCTGAGGCCACGTATAACTCGCCAAGTGGCATAGTCTCACAGGTACTTTTTGGAGATATGTAGCTCACGTATTGGTCGTGCAGCAATTGCTTCTTCCCATCTACCTTAGACTCTGGAACTCTCTTCCTTTTCTGTCTTTCCTAATTCTTATAACCAGTCTTCCTTCTAAAAGCAGATTTATCGTCATCTCAGGGCCTAATCCTGCCTTAACTCTATATCCTTAGTGCTTTGACTATTCTTTCAGTTTGTCCTTTTCCTCTGTGTATCATTACCTCATCTATGCCTTGTTTGTAACCTTTTTCTTTTCCTTTGTCTTAATGTTTGTAATGAGAGTACACCTAGTTCTCAGAATAACGCCTAGATAGGTTCTCAGAAGTGTCGGGTAAATGGAAAATCGCGTGAAAAATCTGTAGATGTTGTAGATGTCCTGTCTGTAGGGTGTTGTGGTGTGATTATAAAGGGCATAGATACATTCCAAACCTTACATAGACACACAATGCCAAAGATATAAGATAAGTAAAAAACATATTTTATTACTACATAGCAAAGCAGAAAGCCCTGTATCTATTTTTAAGAGTACACAAAAGATATTCATATTCACTTTACAGCTAGAAATTAACATACATTACTGTACTGTACTCTATTATGCAGTGGGCAACAGTCATACAGTACACTGGGACATGCATGGTGGCCGTGAGCAAGTAACTTATGCTGTAGAAGAGGAGGAGGATGCAGGAGAACGAACCTCTATCTGCAAATGTAAACAAAGATAAAATAAAAATTATATATAAGCAAATCAAGACTAAAAAACGAAAATTTTTTTTTATTATGCAATGCCTAAATCTACCATATGACAGATTAATAAAAAACTTAATCTACATTCTCTAGAGACACGCAGAGTTAGGGGGGATATGATTGAGGTGTATAAATGGTTTGAAGGGATTAACAAGGGTGATATTAATAAAGTTTTAAAAATTCATGATCAAACCAGAACTCATAATTGGTAATGGATTTAAGCTTGGTAAATTTAGGTTCAGAAGGGAAATTGGTGAAAATAGGTTTGGCAATACCGTAGAGTAGCTGATGCATGGAACAGGATTCCTAGTAGGATAATAAGTGCCAATACTATATATATATATATATATATATATATATATATATATATATATATATATATATATATATATATATATATATATATATATATATATATATATATATATATATATATATATATATATATGTATGTGATTACCTAATTGTGATTACCTAATTGTGTTTACGGGAAAGAGCCCAAAGCTCGTATCTTCCCGTCTCCTGATCGGTTCCATTTTATACTTAGTGATACTTATCATACCTGTCCTTAAAACTATGGATTGAGATAGCATTAACTACCTCCTCGCTTAGCCAATTCTAATTATCAACTACTCTTACACTGAAAAAGTATTTCCTTACATCCTGCAAAGAAGTTTTCTTACCAAGCTTCAAACTATGACCTCTAGTTTTAGAGCCAGCCATATCAAAATATCGATCCCTATCCACTCTATCATAACCATGAAGGAATTTAAAGGCTGTCACCATATCCCCCCTCACTCTTCTAGCTTCGAGTGATGGTATGTATGTATGTATGTATGTATGCATGCATGCATATATATATATATATATATATATATATATATATATATATATATATATATATATATATATATATATATATATATATATATATATAAATCATTTTTTACCCCGACCGGGACTCGAACCTAGAACTTATAATTACTAAGTCAAGGGGCTACCAACTACACACCACAGAAGGTATAAAAGGAATCCAACCTTATAGCTTATATCTGCAATACTTAGGGATGAACGCATTCTATCTGAATGCCACTATGTTCATATTACAGATCTACAGTTACCTGCTATGCGGACGACATATGCATCCACACGACCTCAACTCACGACCTTCAGCACATGCTCCTTGATTTTTACGTGTCTGCTACCTCCTGTGGCCTTATTATCTCCCCAGAAAAAAAGCAGGATTTTTACTTCACGCAACTGCAGAGCACTGCCCGCATTCGCCATGGGTGGTAATGTCATCCCTCACTGCACACAGTACACGTATTTAGGTGCACCAGTTCGGATCACCCCAGCTATACCTGCACGTCAACGAATTCATCCCTTTGTGAAGAGCCTTCTTGACCGTCTGGAGCCCCGCTTTGCACCTGTCAAGTGGCTTGCCAACAATGCTGCAGGAGTCTCCATCCCAGTGGCGAGGACCCTCTACATCCTACTACTTCGGTCAGTGGTTGACTATCTGTCTCCTGCCTTGTGTCAACTTCCTAGACCAGCTCTCGAGCCACTTGAAAAGTTCCAGAATCGAGTCATGAGATTTATCTTGGGATGTTCTCTCTCTACCCGTATTGTGAGTATGCAGTTGGAGCTCAACTTGCCCCCTCTTGTGGAGAGGATTTATGCCAATGTGTCCTATTTTACTGTTAAGTGTCTTCACTACCCCTTTCTTGCTCCGTACTTCTCTGCTGTCATGAGGGTGTCCCTGGATCCAGACGCACCCAGGCTCCCACTTCGAGCAGGAGGTCATAACCTTATCAGGGTGGTGAGTGACATTCTCCATGGCCTTGACATCGACCTGCCAGTGCAGGCGGCTGTCCCAGATTTACCACCCTGGCGTGTCCCCCTCCCCGCTGTCACATATACACCGACCTCGAAGGATGTCTTTTTTTTTTTTTTTTTTTTTTATTTATTCAGATAACTGTACATGGGGACATGTGCACATGGGCACTCCCAGTCATATTGCAGTTGATAACATTACAATCTATGTGGTTATGTATAAATAACATACTAATAGAAGGATGTCTATCCCCCCTTGCAGAGACAGTTAGCTCTGGAGACTATCGCTGATGTTTCCACGTCTGTCCCTGCAGCACACCACGTCTATGTTGATGGTTCTGTGCAAGCAGATGGGAGGGCGGCATGTGCTGTGTTTTCCCCCACCATGGAGCCACCTGTGCCGGCTGATTCATGGATTGGCCGTAGACTACCCACCTCGTCGAGCTCCACCTACTGTGAACTGAATGCCATCTTGGATGCCGTGACTCTCCTTGTTCGACGACGAGTGAATGGGGTAATAATTTGTGACTCCCAATCGGCCCTACAAGCCCTATCCTCGCCAAGACCTATCTGTGGCCGTGCTGTGGGAGATATACTATGTCGCCTTGCGGCCGCTCGGGATGCTTCTCTTGTTGTGTCATTTGTATGGACTCCATCCCACATTGGGGTGACTGGCAACGACACAGCGGATCGTCTTGCCAAGGCGGCCTGTATGCTGGATGGGCATGCTGTGGACGCTGAGCCCTCCCTCCGATGCCTACGTAACATCATCTACTCAGCTGGGTTTGCCATGACGGTCCAGCGCAGGGACACGGAGAGGGCCAACAGTTTGTCCATACAGCACCATGATCACTTTCTTCACAGTCGCTACAAGTTTCGCAGACGCGGGTTAATGGTGCGGAAAAACAATGTAGTTAGTGCTCGGCTCAGAATGGGGTATCGGCCTTTATGGCAGGTCTCCCAGACTCTAGATATGCCACAGTACACCTCCTGTAAATTATGCGACCGTCCTAATGCTAACACTCTTGACCACTATTGTCTTCAGTGCCCCACAGTGAGAGATGTTTTACCACGAGGTCAGAACTTAATACAGATCTGCTCATTTTTACTTAATGATGACAACCTTGATGTTATTCTTGCTCGTTATCCTCACTTTGGTGGCCATTAATTATATTGAATTATACATATATTTTCTGTATGTTGGTGTATAATTCTGTTTGTGCATTCTGCGTTTCTCTGAGCTTTACTTTTGCATATAATGTACTCTGTGCTGCCATACTGTGAGTTGTGTGTTAGTATGCAGGAATGTTTTATCAATGTGTACACCTCCCTGTAAACTATGTTCAATTCTTGGTTTTGTATCCACTTGAAGCATTATTTGTATGAACTCATGTAATGTCTGACGCCTTGGCGCAATAAATTAATAAAATAAATAAAATAATATATTACAGATTCCCCAACCTCACTCGTGGCTTCATTTTAGCATTTAATTCAATTCCCAATCTCATTCGGGTCATACAATAACCAAGCAAGCACATTACATATGTGAAAACATATGTAATGTGCTTGCTTGGTTATATATATATATATATATATATA